>JAWZYV010014467.1:0-78343 GCA_038373885.1 Cheiracanthium punctorium | reverse complement strand
GAATATATTATAGGAAAATAATGTATTATATAATAATGCATTAAACGCGTATGAAACAAACTGTGCAAACTTTGAAGAAACATGTGATTGTTATGTCACTCGTTCCTGCTGTTTATGCAGTAATAATAATGCAGCAGTAATTATTAAATTATTCGTATTCGATTGCTGATGCTTATAAACACCCACATGAATTTAGTAATTGATCTCAGAGAAAGTATGCGTTTATGTTCATCGGAATGAGGCTCCTATATAAGATACACAATATTTTCAGTTGCTGGCTATCTTTGTTTATTATTTTACAGTACATACTGTACGAAACATCTACCAATAACCAGGAAATTTCTATAAACAAAGTATTTCAGAAGAGAGAAAAAATACTTCATTTATATTCCACTTATTAGTAAATCTGATAATGTTAATAATCCGAATTACTTTTATTTTTTGTTTTTTGTTTATGATACCACATTTCTAATAAAGATACGCATTCCTAATGCTACTTCGTTGTATTTACACATTTAAAGCTTTTCAACTTTGTTATGATATGTCCTTATTCAATTCTTGAAAAATATTTGGTGTACAGGAAAGTAATGTACCTTTTGTACATAAAATTCCAAATAAATTTTCAACAAGTACTGAATTACATACAAGCTTCGCCTAAGCATAGGATTCATATTTGTCCAATTTTAATGCGGGAATTTTACAATTTGTTTTCAAGAAAAATGGCTACCTATCCCCTTTTTTCACATCTACCGCCCTTGGAGGATTATATTCGAAATGTTTTGAAATCGATTATTAGGAATTGATGATTGTTGTATTTTACAGTAAGAATTTTATGAATATCTCTTTTCTTCTTTGAGATAAAGCTAGATATCTGAAAAAAACTCACATATGTGCCAAATTTCGTATTATAAACTTCGATAGTTTCGCTAGGCAAAATATTGATGTAAGAAAAAATGACATTACTTTCCAGTACACCTAATATATTTAACACTTTTTGAGAAATTCTAAAAAGTGTTCATCTCAATCATCAAAAGTTTCAATTATTTTCTTTCAAATTATATTCAAAACTGAATCTGTTAAAGATCCAACGACATGATCTTAATATTTTTGAACTAAAAATGGGATGCGTTTTCCCTGTAAATGCGATACAACAGGATAGCAATGATTTGCACATGAAAGAAAACGGACTGAAATCAAATAAAATATTAATAAATATTATATTTACCATGCACATACTTGTATAAATTGCTCTAATAATAAAGGATCGGGCATTTGTACTATTTAATAATATGAAAATGTCAGAATTTTATGAAAATATGCTGCTTGGGCAGATCATAATTGGATACTTTAATGATCTAAGCATGGTGGAATATTGTGATATCATGATGGAATTCCAACAACTAAAACGATAATATTGTAACAAGTTACATCCGAAAGGCGAGCTTATACTTACTTGGATAATTATTATTTCGTGCAATGGAAGGATAAACATTCACAATCGACAAATCATTACATCAACATACATTTGCCATGCAAGATATTATAATAAATTTGCTTCAAATTCGATTTATCTATATAGGGGTGTTATTACATATACTGTCAGATTAATTATTTTATTTTATTTGAAAACAAATATTTATTATTACTAACTGATTTAGTTTCAAATATTTTAATATTCTCTGCATCTTTAGGAACTTTTTCTTTTCTATAGTTGAAAAATGTTTAATTTCATTGTACTGGAAACTTTCATGAATTCAAGTTACGGGGATTTTTTTATTTGTCTTTAATATTTCATCATTTTCTTTAATCTGCGAACTATCATAGAACTATCGTCAAGTGAGTAAATGAACTACCATAGCAATTAGTTTCAGAGAAAAATAACTTTAAATGCTCTAAAAGAAGCACTTTAAGAGTCAACTGGATATCATAGTCTTAAGACCTTTATGCCAAAGCCTTTCCAAGACTGCACACGAAACGTAAAATGCTATTAAATGATCTCAGTTTTCAGTAAAGGAATGTAAACCAGCCTTTCTTGACTCTTAAATAATCATTCACGTAAATTATAAATGCATCGTGCGCGAATGTATTTTCATGTTGCATTGAGTGCATGAATCAAGAAACGAGAGGCAAAATAAGATAATAAATGCAATTTCTGACTTGAAAGTAATATTTACATTTTTTAGGTTTAATTCTGTGATACAGATAATCTCTAAAAAGTAATTTTTTCTATTATAATAAATGTTACCCTTTTCCTAGATTTTTAGAATTTATAAAAATATATCAATATTTTTAGCTACATAAAAGTATATTTATGGAAAGTTTTGCAACAGTGCTGATACGAACAATAAGAAAATATAGAAAACCATAAATTCGCATCCATATTCCCTATGAAATTTTGTAATTTTCCATATGATATACAAGCAGTCTTTAATCTGCATGAATACATGATATTATGTATAACTAGCCGAAGTACCCGTCTTTCACGGGTTAGTATAACGCCGATTTCTAGAACGTGAATATTCGTCTACCATTTATGAGTACAAAGAATGGATTTAGGATACTGGCAGAAAAATAGAAAGCAAAGTTCTAATTTATTTGTATTGTTAAAAGATTACAGATTAAAGGATAACAAACTTCTCAGTGAAATTGTAAAAAGAGAAAGTATTTTATTTTCTCAAAGTTGACGTTTTTTGAATGGAATGAGCTTTTAAAGTCAAGGAACTTTTAAGGTCATTAAGCAATTCATGCATTTAAAAGGAAAATAATTCTACATCAGTGCTAAATATTGCTAAATAACTCTGAAAATACAGGGTGGTCATGAAAAAAGATTCCCCGTTATAGAGATTTGTGAGCAGGATTGGGATTGTTTAAAATAATACAGCTCTCACGGTTACAATTACAGTGAAAAAATTTCTAAATTTTCCAATGACAATACCCACTTTTTCTGCAAATTATATCAGCGCTTTGAAAAACCATGAATTGCGCCGGAACGATAAACACATGACAAAAATTGGCTGCACAAAACATTTTCAAAAAAAGACCATTGTAAAGAACAAAAGTCAACACAGAATGTGCATTGACACAATTCGCATAGTCAGTGGAATACACAATATAAATGTTAAACTAATAGTAGGACACTTGAAAACTTTTACTTCCTATAAAAAAAAATTCCCCACCTCTCTTACCGTCATACTCAGGCTGTCATAATACTTTTTTACTCCTTACAAAATTTTGCACCAATTTTCGTCATGCGTGTATCTTTCCAACGCCATTTAGAGTTTTTCAATGGGCTGATCAACTTTAGCAAGAAATAAGTGGGAGCTGTGGCAATCCCTATCTCAAACTCAAATCTTGGACTAACTTTATCTGAAATCTCATCTCAATTACTTGAACGGAACGACGGCTAGAGATCCATATATCGGATTTTTTTTTTTTTCTTAAATTACGCCCTGCCCTGTATTTGCAATATATTTGTAAATTCAATATATCAACGTGTTCCGATATGTGCATTTGTTTTGATTTTTTAACGCCGATATTAGTATATTTTGCCTGTTTAAAGCTTAATTTTTATCAGTATTTCCCTTGAAATCTGATACATATCAAATTCAAAGCATCCAACTATTCAATCTTGATCATCAGGTATTTTATTTAGAGTAAAATGATTCTTACGGTGCTTCAATTTCCTCTGGCGTTTGGCAATGAGAATATTGACGCTAAGGGTTTGTTAAATCATCAAAACTGTTTCTTTTGAAAAGCTGAAAAGCTATTCTATAAATTCATGCAATATCTTATTTTGATGAAGCTATTTTGCAAGTTGAAAATTATAAGAATAACTACTTCTATAATAAGTGTGAGTTTCTTAAGAATTCACAGAAAAATTATGCTTTATTATTTTTTATAGCATCTTTTGAGTTCGAAAACACATAAAACTAACAAATAATCTTTAGAATATCAATATTTCTCCATAATCGAATAACATTTCTCCAGTTTTATCTATAACAAAATATTACTTAAGGATTCATTTCGCTGAAGGCCATAGCAAAGTGAATTACGGAAATGTATTATATCTTCTAAGTAGAGCTTGTTTTAAAATATTTTAATCAACGATATTCATATCCACTGCATACTGTGCCTCTCTATACACAAAAGTTTTCGAGCGTATTTGACTTTAAACTTAGCATACATATCAAATGCAAAGCATCTGAATATTTAATCTCATTTGGCAGGTAGTTTCGTTAAAGGAGTATATTTCTTGCTTTTCTGTGTAAGGCATATCACTTCCAGAAGTCTAACAGTAATTAATGAAGACAGTAATCATAAACAACTCCATTAATTAACTAGAAGTTGCGAAATACCTCATTTCACAGATATTTCCTTTTAATTTGATTTAGGGGAAAGAGCAGGATAACACAAAGCAGTTTAGCTAAAGGGAAAATTTAAAATATTAGTTTCATTTTCTTAATTAAGGTTAAGGATATTCAGATCGCGGTTAAAGTTTTAAAAATACTGATTATCCTAAATAAGATATTAAACTTAATTTACAGTGATTATACAGAATATACCCTGTATTTTTTTTGTATTAGTTACATCAAGTTTTCCTAAAAATGTATTGTTTTATCAATGTTTAGTTATAATTTTCTTTCAAAAATTTATAACTTAAGTGAGTAAAACGTTGTTCAAAAGTTAAATATTTTATTAAAACTGCATACTACATAATCTTTAAAGTAAATACTTTTTCTGTATTTTTTAAGGAATGTACACGATTTTGCGTACTAATACTAAAAAACAGATTTTTTAAAATGAATTTAAAGGCAAGCACCATTTATTTTAAAATATATTCTATATTTATCTGAGACAAAAAAAGATTAGTAGTAGAATCCCGATAATCGGGAAAAAATTGAGATTACTGCCTATTGGGATTAGCGAAAATTCGAATCTTTGAAATTTCAATAAAAATAAGAAAGGAAAAAATGTGTACAAAATATATTTAAAATTATTTTTATAACTAGCTGAGTATCCGTTCTTCGTTCGGAAAAAGCAAACATGCAAAAAATTTTGTAACACACATAATTAAACTTAATCCGATAGCAGCAGATTTTTTTAAACCACAAATTTGTTTCACACATATCGTAAAATGTGCACTTCAATAACGAACGTAAACTTCAAAAATTAAACTTCGCTTTCCTTTGTTCAACTGTATTCTTGTAGTTTCTCTCTGCCTCTTTTGTCTGTCAAACGGTGTGGATTTGCATACCGGACAAAGAATAAAAAACATCGTACTTAAGTATGAAAAAATTTATATTTTAAATTACTGAAAAACTTGTTTAAATGGCTTATTCAAACGTTTCTTAATTTCATGAAAGTACAGTTCTCCAAAAATGTTTCAAATGAGCCAAATACTATATGGCTTCTTAGAATAGCTGTAAAAAGCTTTAACTGAAAAAACGTCTGAGAAAGTCTCTCCAAATACAGGCAAACTGACCTTGGATTATTATATTGCCCATGATGTAATGTTACGATTTGATGTAATGTCTCCGTTATCCTCATTGGGTTTTTAATGGATTTTTTAAAGCGTGAAATTACAATGACGAAAATTTAATATGCGTGAAGTATTTCTTGACACGGTATATTTTACTTTCATACCTGTATCGTAACAAATCTTGTAAAGCATATCTGTTTTTAAAATCCATATTCTGGTGTTGCTATTTCCTAACTAAAAAAGTTAAAAATCATGTTCGTATCTAAAAACAGCAAAATGGATGCAATATCTGAAACGCTCAATCGAAATATTTAAATCTTCCATGGTTCATAAGAACAAAATATTTTATATTTTATTAGCTAGTGAAAAATGATAAACTGTATAATCTTGAGGAGCTATTTAGAATCGCACAAATTGCCCATATTTTCTGATATTACTTAAATTTTGGGATAGAGTTTTGTATTCTCACACAGTTTTTAATTTACGACATCGCGCTTTTGTCTACTGCAAAAGAAATTCCAGTTGGTTGACTTTAGTACTTTTAACGAAGTAATATTGCAGCTTATCACGACGTTGAAAAAGATTATTTCGTTGCATCGAACCGTTATGGAGTAATCTTACGTTAAAATCGCCATACTCTAGATACGTTTTATCTCTACTCTGAAAATTTAAAAATGAACAGAAAAACTTATCGTTTATAATACGTATGGATGAATTAAAATATGAGAACTATAAAAACGCCATTTCGCCACGCTATCAGTTATACTCTCCAAGTCAAGGAGTTATTCTCTCCGAGGCTTTAACTGTGCATAACCCCTGTAGCACATCTTCTGAAAATCACTAAACTTGGCAAACCAATAATTTATTCTTGTGCAAAACTTTGGAAGTATTTCTTTTGTAGCCTTACAAGTACAAAAAATACTTTTTGTTTACTTAAAACAATTTATTTTCATGTCTTTTTCGCGTTGAGACGATATTTTGATTAAAGCTTATCATATAAATAAACTAAAGCAAAAAGTCATGATTATCCTTTTGTTTTTACGAATGGCATTTCTAGGCATTGCTTAGATTCGAGAACCTGAATTGTTTTATGAGGCCTAAAATCGCCAAACATGGCAACTATGATGCTATTTTTTCAGTTTTTGACATACCTTCTAAATGAAATTGAATTTTGAAACTAAAGTAAGCAAAACGGCATCCCTGAATTTTTGCAAACTTTCGGAGACCTCTTGGATATCTTCAGGTGGCTCCATTCTGCAGAAAAAAACGAAAAAGCTTGCATTGAAGATACAAACCAACATAGCGAACTATAAACTTTGCTTATTTTACTATGTTTATATATTTTGCAGATTTTAGTATATAATATAGCAAGTAGTAAATACAGTAGTGTTTGATGCTAAGAATTCACTAGAAATAGCACTTTTCACTTTTAAAGGCAATATACAAGTGCAGCAACAAAATACGTTGTGTGCATGACACGTTGATGCAATAGAGTTTCATCACGAAGATTAACGTCACTCGTTAAATAATCTAAGAAATACCTTTATTATGCACATAACGTTTTTACAAATGTTCTACTTTAAACTCATAAAAACTACTCAACTAATTTAAGAAGTGTTTGCAAGTAAGCTTTTAAAAGTCATTCTAATAATAATTTTTTTTAAACTTTTGAAATGCAAAATACATTTGTGAAAAACTGATATTCGCCTCCGTATTATGTATTTTGTAAAAGACTAATGCGTGTAGGCAATGTATGGAGACATAAATATTGGTTAAAGGCCAATACAGATATTCAAAGAAGAAAGAAAGGAAAGTGTTCTCGACCAAAAATATTATACTGCTATACTGAATTCGACTTTAAAAACTGTTTAAGGAAAGCTTAAAAAGATGTTCAATGTGCAATTCAAAAATCATTTTTTAGGAAAATTGTGTATTTTTGTGTTTGCTGGAGTCTTTTTCGGCTCTTTTTTAAAGGGATGAAATCGACAAACAATGCCTGAAATATTTTTTTTTTTTTAAATCTATAAGTGTAATTTCAGAAAAACATTACGATCGAGCAACATTTTTTAAAATTTCTAATGCCATTTCAGTACAAAATAAAATTCTCAGTAACTTTGTAAAGTCTTCAGGATACGTCCAGCAGCTAGCCAGTCATTCTGGGTTAACATACTTTTATTTTAGCTATTTACAATAATTACTTACAGTGGCGGCTCGTCATTAAGGGCCTGAGGGGCCTGGCCCCACCGACTAACCACCGTCTAAATCAATGTATCTTCCTATTATGCAAGACAGGTCTTTAAATAATTTACCTTCATTAAAAAAATGCACGCATTTTACTCTATTTTAATACTATCCATTAAAAAAGTGATAGTTATACGATTTTCCCCCTATCTAAACCATGCATGGGCCATGGGCGGGCTTGCCCTGAATTTTGCGTCTTTTCTCCGTACACCGGTTTGATATATTTGGCATTGAGCACAAAACCCATATTGACGCGGAACTAACTTGGCTTCCAAACGGCTTATTTGGCGCTGTCTTCGGGGCCCAGATCTTCGGGCCCTCGCATGGTGATCTACACGACTGTACGGGGAAATTTCGGCAATCGGTAGCTATTGGCGAAATTTTCCGCTTAGGAGGAAATCATTTTTAATTTGCGTAATCGTATTTTTGCAGTGCTGTCAGACATTTTTCTGTTTTGTTTTCTTGATTTACGAAAAACGATGTATAAATGTCTTTTTTTATATATGTTGATATTGATTTTAAAATAATAAATAATCTAAAAATTATGAACAGACAGCTATAAAGAACATAAATATTAAATAAATATGGCTTTATAAGTATGGCTTTTTGTTTAGTAATAAAGTAAACTTTTCATTTTAACATAATGAGGTAAAAAATAGCAAAAGTTGTATAGTAATTTTGATAATCATTTGAGAAATTTTAAATACTTACATTGTGGCACGCATGGATAGGTTGCTCTATATGTATATATATATTCGCGATTTTAATTGCCACTATTTTTTGGGGGCCCCACTACTGAAGCAGGTCACAAGCCGCTACTGATTACATAGATTTCACACCGACACTTTATTAAACAAAATAGGTAAAAATTCCACACAAACTCCTTAACCGGAGTGTTTCACTTAGCGATTAAAATAACACATGCAAGGGCTGGTCTCTTCACGTGCTCGACGCACCGCCGCTCTCGTGTTGTTGTTGTGTTGGATGGTTGGTTGGTTGGTTGGTTTTTTTTGGCACAAGGTCCAGAGAGGACATACTGCGCCAGACGTTGAGTTAAGTCAAATAAAGATGTGTTCAGTATAAAAGGTGTCATAAAACCTAGTAAAAGCTAAAATGTAAAGGTGATAAAGGAGACAAGTAAAATTCAAAAGTAGATAAAAGAGGTAAAACCAAAGGCATATGGATGGGGGCTCCCATCCAGATGCCAGTCAGGCTAAAGTGGACATTTCATACTGAATACAATATGTTTGTGCGCCGAAGACAGGCAAACAAGTTATGGTGTGGGATATCACCCAATATGTCGTCTAGTTTGGGATGAGAAGAGTTAAAAAATATTTGGTAAAGATCATTAAAAGCAGAGCAAGAGGTTAAAAAATGATGTATGCTAAGTTGAGTTTGACAATGTGGGCATTCAGGAGCAGGTTCGCCCAAAAGGAGGTACTTATGGGTTAGTCTCGTATGGCCAATGCGAAGACGAGTGAGAGTGACATCGTGCTTGCGGTACGGTTGAGTGGACCAGTGGGTAAGGGCTGGCCGGATAGAGTGAAGTTTGTTTTCGGTTTCACAGTCCCATATGTGATTCCAAGTGCCTTTTGTTAGGGAAGAGATGCCAGACTTTATATCCGTATAGGGCAGATCACAGTTATACGGGACGGTAGAATGCCTGGCCAAACAATCTGCTTTTTCGTTTCCGGGAATCCCAATATGGCTAAGTACCCAGCAGTAGAGGATAATGTAACCACGGTTCATCAGTCTCTTGTGCATGCGTAAGACTTTCAAAATATAACTATGAGTGAGGGAGCCGGATTTCAGATTCTCCAAGACACTTAATGAGTCAGAGTAGAGGATGAAATGTTTGGTATTTGTTCTCGAGATGTAAAGAAGGCTTTCATAAATAGCTATTAATTCGGCTGTAAATATGGAACAAAACGAAGGTAGGGTGTAGTTGTAAGAATGATTATGATGTACATAAGCAAAGTCAACGTGATTATGAGATTTTGAGCCGTCAGTATACAGTTCTTCGAAGTTTTGATATTTGCTTTTATGGTCTAGAAATAGCTGTTTATATATTATGGGGTCAGTGTTTGGTTTTGTGAAGCCTTCGAATGGTTGTAGGTAGGGAATCTGCAATTTGGTCCATGGTGGGACTTCATGAAATGAACAAGTAGATACTTTAAGATCCTCCAAGTGGGTACCGACTACACTCCTACGGATACTAAGTCCGAAGGGGGGAGTGCAGGAAGGGCGATTTGCATAAAACTGGTCCAGTTGGGTATCTATGAAAGAATCCTTTAAGGGATGTGAAGAATGAGAAAAGATGCGAAAATAGGTATTCAATGACAATTTGTGGCGTATGAGAGTGAGAGATGGTTCATGGCAGGTGACGTAAAGGCTATGTACAGGTGATGTCCTAAAAGCTCCAGAGCATATGCGTAGTGCAGTATGATGCACGGTGTCAAGTTTTTTTAGCATTGATTTAGAGGCCGATCCATAAACGCAGCTTGCATAGTCCATTTTGGAACGGATGATGGCTCGGTAGATCCGCATGAGAGCATCCCGCTCGGCTCCCCAAGAGGTATTGGTTAAAACCCTTAAAATGTTCAGTTTTTTTTCGCATTTTCTACGAATGTCAGAAATATGATTAGCAAACGTAAGTTTTTTGTCAAAAGTTAGGCCTAAAAATTTAACAGAGTCCTTGATAGTGATTTTAGTATGATGGAGGTAAAGTTCTGGATCCGGGTGGATCCCACGCATCCGGCAGAAGTGAGTACAAGTTGTTTTTTCTGCAGAAATATTATACCCATTGGTATTGCACCATTTTTGGATGTGATTGATAGTGGTCTGAAGCTGCCGTTCTATGTAACGCATGTCTTGCCCCTGACAGGAGATCTGTAGATCATCAACATATAGGCTACCGTGTACTGTCGGAGGGAGCTGGTTAAGGATATTGTTGATTTTTATAGAAAAGAGGGTGACGCTAAGGACAGAGCCTTGTGGTACACCCTCTTCTTGTACAAAGTTATCTGAAAGGGTGTCCTTGATGCGTACTTTGAAGTTCCGGAGTGAGAGAAAATTTTTGATAAATATAGGTAGGTTTCCACGGCAGCCCATATTGAAGAGATCACGCAGTATGCCATATCTCCAGGTGTGGTCATAGGCTTTTTCAATATCAAAAAATATTGACACAAGATGGTTTTTTCTTAAGAGTGCGTTACGGATTTGAGTTTCTAAATGTAAAATGTTATCTATGGTGCTTCTGCCTTTGCGGAATCCACTCTGGAAAGGGTGTATATGGCCCTCAGTTTCTAAAACGTATACTAGACGAGTATTAATCATTCGCTCCAGTAGTTTGCACAGACAACTAGTTAGGGCTATGGGACGATAGTTATTAGGATTAGTGGTGTCTTTTCCAGGTTTGGGTATGGGGATGACCATTGCATTTCTCCACTCCAAGGGAAAGGCATGCTCATTCCATATTCTGTTGTATAGCTGTAAAAGACTAACTAAAGAATCATGGGAGAGATGTTTAAGCATTTCATTAGTGATGCCATCAGGGCCAGGGGATGTGTTAGATGACTGGCTTAAACTGTTGCGTAGTTCATTCATAGTGAAATTACTATTGTAGGAGAAGTTCGAGGAAGTTTTGAAATTTAATTTATGGCGTTCGGATTGTTCCTTATATGGAAGAAAACTGCTAGAATAGGAGGTATTGCAGGATGTGAATGCTAGAGATTGACCTATTGTATTTGCAATTCTTTTTGTATCTGAAATAATTTGGTTATTGATGGATAGGCAGGATATGGAGTGATTACTATAGATGCCCATGATTCTTTTAGTTTTGTCCCATAGTTCTTTACTGGAGGTTGAAGGAGAGATTCCTGAGACGTACTGAATCCAGGATTCTCTCTGAGAACGCCTCCTTATTTTGCGTGCGTGTGCACGTGCCTGTTTGAAGGTAATAAGGTTTTCAGTGGTGGGGCACCGCCGAAAATTACCCCACGCTTTCTTCTGCTGTTTTTTAGCGAGGGTGCAAGCCTCGTTCCACCACGGCTTTTTTATTCTATGGTTGCTTTTAACAGATTTTGGAATGCTCGCGTCAGCTGCATTAATGATAATGGAGGTGACATTCCTAACGACCTCGTCTATGTTTCCTTCAATAATGTTTGGTAATATGGTAGATAGCAAGGTGAAGGTCTGCCAGTCTGCTTTATTATGTATGTATCTGGGTATGTTAGTGGTTTGGTTGACATTCTGATATAAGGGTGAGAGAATGATCGGAAAGTGATCGCTGTTATGCAAGTCACCAGGAACTGAGAAATTATAGAAGGGGAGGATTGAAGGAGAACAGATGGCAAGGTCGATGGCATGAAAGGATTTAGTTGGATGATGGAAGTAAGTATTTTCGCCGTTATTCATAATACATAGAGAGAAATCAGTTGTAATTTGTTCTATTTGTTCACCTCTAGTATTGGTATCTTTGCTGCCCCATAATGGGCTATGGCCATTCATGTCACCAAGGAGTATAAATGGTGTTGGAAGTTCATGAATAAGATTATTGAGAGATGTTTGGCTAATTGTTTCATTGGGAGGGAGATAAATGCAGCAGATGGTAGTGAGCTGTTTTAATTTGACACGAGCAGCAACTGCTTGGAGATTGGTATTCAGATTGACTATTATGTAGGGATAGTTATTGTTGACTAACAGGGCCACACCACCAGAGGCCCTGTCACTCAGTTCGTAGTCTTTCCGAAGGATTGTATATTTGCTGATGGTAGGATGTTTATCGGGTTTGAGATAAGTTTCTTGAAGAGCAAAGCAGGCGGGATTGAGGTCATAGAGAAGTGTTTTAAGGTCATCAATTTTATTCTGAAAGCCGTGGCAGTTCCATGAGAGCAACAATGCCATAATTATGTAATGTTATGGGCATTGTGCGTCTCCTTTGTAATCCCTGCAGAGATATCAGGCGGTTTTATTTCTTCGTGTTCCATCGATTCTTCATCACTAATATCAGTTTCAGATGGATCTAGTTTTAAAATTGTGTCATCAATATGTGGCTGTGGAGGTACTTTTTTCTTGCTAAATTTGTTATATTTTAATTTGTAAGTAGATGTTTTACTAAGCTGTGGTCTGATTTGGGTAGAGCTATTACTTGTTACCTTTTTTTTAGGTGGAGTTTTTGGGGATGTAGAGCAAGGTTTGTTCTGCTTAAGAGTACTTTGTTTACTTGTTATGGTATTGATGGTGGAAATATTTGATGGAAAGTCGGTTTGAATGGCTATTGATTTCGTAGATTTTACTGTTGCAGCATAGGATAGGCCAGGTTTTGGTGTACGATCTTCTATTATTTTACGAGCTTCAGGGTATGAGATTCTTTGTGTAGCACGTATTGACTGGATTTCTTTTTCAAATGCCCATTTTGGGCATGACTTTGAATATGATGGATGTTCCTGTTTACAGTTGACACATTTTGCAGCTGCAGAGCAGGTATCACTGTCGTGGTCAGAGGCACCACAACGAGCGCAGGCTGGTGATCCACGACAGGAAGTTTTAGTATGGCCGAACTTTTGACACTGGAAGCAACGGATAGGATTTGGTATATATGGTCTAACGGGACATAATAGACAGCCAGCTTTAATATGGGATGGAATTGTGGGACACTGGAAAGTCAGAATAATATGTTTAGTGGATATAATTTGGTTATTGCGTCGAATAGTGATTCGGCGCACAGCACATACTTTTTCATCTTTTAGGTTTTCTAATATTTCGGCTTCAGAGCAGTGCAAAAGTTCAGGTTCTGATACTACTCCTCGTGAGATATTTAAGGATGTATGGGGTGTCACTGTAACAGGTTTTATGCCAAAGTTTTTAATCTTCATTATTTTGGATGCTTGTCTATTGCTTGATACTTCAACTAATAGGTCTCCAGATCGTAATTTTTTAACTTTTTTGACTTCTCCTACATTGTCTGTGATACATTTGTGTATTAAGAATGGTGATGTTTCATTAAAGGTACCTTCAACATAGTGGATGATGAAGAATCAAGCGTTCATATGTGAAAGTTGTGCATCAGTGTTTTCATTAGGAGTGGACAGTGGATTTAAGGTATGCGGAACATTGACGTTTAACAAAGAATTTTTCATAGCCATGTTGGGGGAATTGAGATTCGGACCAGACCGCACCACCCACCACGGAGCCCAACGAGGGGGTGTGCAATTGCACACCAGTGCTAATCGGGTCTATACGCGCTCAGTACATCCCTTAGGCAGCGTCCACCCTTAACGACGTGCCCAGTAGATGTCCAATTGCTTGATCCCTAGCAGTTGATCGAAATCTGTACCACCAGCCGATTGATATACAAGGGAACGCTGTATACCTCCCGTTTACCCGAAGCCGAGGCCAAAGCAATGTGTTGAGGTTTCTCCCGTGTCTGTGGAAATTCCGTAATGATGATTTCCTTTACGGGAACACCCCTCAATTACCAGGATCCCCATTTCCGGGGACACGGGTCTCCACGCACGGCAAACACGTGGGCAGTTTAACCGCCAATAGAAGCTGACGGCAAAGAGCGACCGCAGCTTCTAAAGGGGGGCCCTCACCTCCAAGGAGGAAACTACACTGAGGGAGAAAGCGAAGGAGAAAGCAAAGTAGAGAGGAGGGTAAACAAAAGAGGAGTGAAGGATCGCTGGGGCCCCGGGATTGCGACACCCGTGAAAACCTAAAGAAGGTCTTCCCCCTGAGGGGGTTGTTGTGTTGGAACATGTAGTCGGATTTGTGTGCTTGGTCACGAGGAACCGCTTATAAAACCACGTCAAAGAAAGGACAAACACAAAGGGGGGCAAATGCCTTGAGGGAGTATCTAGGGCGTATTCACGTTACATCTGGAGAAAACCGCCCAAAACTCCAGACCGCAAGACCGACGGCCCCGCGAGAGGACAGAACCTTGTTCCGCTACTTGAGCCATCTCCCAATGTCAGTGGCTTTAACCACATTGGTGCCGCTCCTCGTGTCCAACTCTCCCTTTTCTCGGGAAATAGCAGAAGTATCTTATCTTCAGTTCAGTCGGAGAATCGAATTCATTCGGACTTTAGTTCGTAAACAGTTTCACTGAAGAACGCACCAAGTTCGTTTGTTATCTTGAACACGATGGTCGAAGGAGTGCTCACAAGGCTCTCAACGTGATGATAGGAAGTTTTACAAGGTATACAATTAGTTCAAATGACTTTCATCAGCACTACAGGCGTAATTTAATCTTTTCGCAGCGGCTCATTCAGCGGTAGGAAGGATTTCGACCTAGGAAACGGCAGATTCTGTGAGATTTCATCCCCCTCCTTCTCAGCTGATGAGCATACCATGTCTTTTGTTTGGGAGGTGGGTAGTACGGGAAACTCCCTTTCCTCGCCTCCCCCCACACACACACGAGTATAACCTATGAGTATAACAAAAGAGATTCCCACCTCTCGAAATTCCTTATGTATCTTCCATGAAGAGTGAATGGGTTTCTCGTCCAAAGAGGGGAATGAATTCTAGGGTAAGGCATTCGTACCAGCGCCGTTCTACAGTCATATTTATTTTTTGGTACAACTGCTGAACCGCCGGCTTCAAAAGGTTAAATCTGAAATATTTTTTTTCTAATGGCCGGCGTCAGCCTTGAAGGATCTTGGCCACAACAGGCCGGAAATGTTGGTCACTTTATTATGGGGGCATCTAGTAGGTGGACCAACGTCCCCCCCTATGAAGAGACGGACACAATGACAACCACGCCCAGTCGGGGATCGAACCCCGACCGCCCGGAGTTTAACTCGAAACCGGAGCACGATGCTTTACCCACCATACAACTCGGTCGGCTAAATCTGAAATATGCAATAACATTTTAATTCTTTATCCACCTAATATAAAATGAAGTTATTTGAAGAGCAACTGCAAAATCGTTCTAAATTACGAAAGTTAAGGGAAAATATATTAAAATTATTTTCAATATGCTTGCGACAAACTACAACATACATTAAAAAATAAATAAAAAACACCAAATAGTAGGTTTGAAATAATTGTTTTGATATTTTTGTGTAACATTATTTGCTTCTGATTTATTATAAATTATTGTTATTTGATTCATACTCCCTAAAAGTCATTAATAAAACGATATTAAATTTATAATGATGCATTAATCCTTAAGATTGTATTTTCAACACTACTTTTATTAAGAAAAATTATGTAGAACTTTTTAGAAAAATTTTTAATCTTTTATTTTTTTTATGAAAATTTTACCTCATGATAGAAATAAATATAATTTCTTAAGTTTTTCATTACAAAATCTGACAAACAACAAATCGGCAGAAAATTTCCTCGCAAAGCTATAAATTGCATGAAATTATTAAATTCCATATGATTTTTTTCGTAATAAAAATTATTAAGAACTACTTCAAACAGCCAGTAAGGAAAACTTTTATTTAGACTTAACTTCTTAAATTTCAATTTATGTGACTATTACTATCAGTTGTTGCCGCCCAGGTGGTGTAGTGGCTAGAGAACCATTCTATCACGCCGTGGGTCCGGGTTCGAATCCCGGCTTGGGCATGGATGTTAACTTGTCCGTCCCTTCATAGGGGGGTAGTGCTGTCCGCCCACTGGGTGCTCCCATAATAAAATGGACAGTAACTAGGGCCGTTGATGGCAAAGGCTTGTGGCCAGTGCCTGCCTATTAGAAAAAAAAAACAAAACTATCAGTTGTTTAAATTTCAAATTACTTTTAAAACGTGTTAGCATTTTGTAGTTAGGATACTAGGTGCACCAGTAATTGACGCTTTGCTTGATATTCTGAAAAAAAATGTTACAAGCCGCAGCATTTGAAAACAACATATTGTTGAGAAATTTTGTTTCCCCAGAGTGGAGACAAATAGCACTACTTGTCATACCGTTGGTGTTCGGGTAGGTTGAGAAAGCAGGACGATTGAAATGGCAAGACGCTTAGAAAATTGGTCTCGTATGGAAGTGTGTAGGTCTTTATTGTGCCACTTTGACAACGTGAAGCCATCCGACGCAAACGACTGGGCATGTTGAGTGAAGGGGTCATCCTCCTGCATGACAATGCCAGGCTCCATGCTGCTCAAGCAACACAGGAATTGTTGCGACGGTTCAGGTGGAAAATCTGGAGTCACCCACCATGCAGCGCAGATTTGGCACTCAGTGACTATTTCCTGTTTCCGAGGTTGAAGAAACACTTATCCGGCACACGGTTCTCTGCTGACAGTTCTGTGAAAACATCTGCCGAGACCTGGCTCAATGGACAGGGACCTGATGTCTACCAAGATGGATTAAACAAGTTGGTTCTGCGTTCTGATAAATGCCAATTAAGACTTTGTGATTATGTCGAAAAGTGATAAGCAAGTATGCCTCTTAATTCCTTTTTGTATTTTCTGTCTCAGTAATAAATAGTGCTTTATTCGACTAGTAACCATTTTTTAACACTCCTCGTAATAAACTTTTATTTCAGAAGTGTTATCAAATGGTGCTATTTAGTACCCATTTACACACTTGTCTTCAATTCTATGCAATTTTTTTCACATCCAGGTGCTTCTAGTTATATCAATTTAATTGAGTTCTAAAAAAATCATTCTCAGTAGCTGGCTTAATCCTGATATTAAAATTAGTTCATTATCAACCTGTTTCTATTTAAAGCACATTTCTTTTCAGAAATCAATATAAACTGAACTGTATTAGATAACAGTACACCCTCCAAAAAAAGTATTCGAGCAAGAGGGAAATTTCCTACGTTGGTTTCGTATATTAAAAATTATTTATCATAGAATATGAATTAGGCTATGTATAAATATAACTTTCCATATTTCTATCAAATTATGCGTTTTCCAAAAACTCAATTATTATTCGCAAATCTAAAATAGGAAATTTCTCTCTTGCTCGAATACTTTTTTGGAGGGTGTGCATAAAGTAAATATGTAGAGGTTTTTTTAATAAATAAATTTATTTATTTATTTATGATGGGGTGTCAGTTATTGGGTAAGAAAAAATGAATTTCACCAGTAATTGGCACTTTTGTTAGTTACTGATATTTTAGGCAAGTTTATGATAATTGCATACTACTTCTAGTAAATGCAGTAAATAGCTATTGAGAAGGTTATCTTTAGATATTTTTAACATACAGGGTATCCAAAAAGGTGGTAACACGCTTTAGTTCTCTATTATTTTAATAGAACTTTTACCAAATGGTAAGAATCCGGTAAGAATTTAGTCATTTATCTTCATTTATAGCTGAAACATTTTTTTATCTCCAGGGAGTTCTTGGTATCAAAATTTGAGACTTTAAACTCAGTGTTAAAAATATTGTAATTCTCAGTATCTGTCTTATTGCTGAAATTTAGAGAAGTTCATTATCAACCTGTTTCTATTTAATGCATATTTCTTTTTAGAAATTACTTTAAATTGATCAGATAATTAGCCAAAGTACCCATCGTTGACAAATTAGTATCTAATGCAGATTTCCAAAAAGCCTGACTTTTCGTCAGCATTATAGGAGTACGAAGAGCGGAAGTAGCGTATTGGCAGAAAGTATAGAAAGCAAAGTTATAACTTCTGTCTGTCGTTAAAACGTTCCAGGTTAGATAGTAAGTAAGTATTGAGTGAAATTCTCAATAGAGAAAATATTTTATATTCGAACTTAACTTTTTATTGTACTCGAAAAGCTTTTAATGTCAAGAGGTAAATTCTGGGCTGTAACTAAATTTTGCTTGATTCACTACAGTTATTTTAATATTATGACTACAGAAAACTGCATACATTTTTTAAAAATCTAAAACGGCAATTAAACATTTAAAAAATCGAAGAAATTTTTCAAAAATAAAATAGCCAACTAATATATGCGCGAACAAAAACTTACGCAGTTTGAATCAATTTTTCAAAATTTCAAAATCTGATGAAATTTTTTTTATTCGACTCCTATAGTTAATTTAAGTGACCTTCTACTATGTCACAAAATTTTACTTCGTTTTCTTGAGTCATTTTTACGTCATTGCATTTAAAATTAAATGAACATGCTTTTCTACTCATTTCTTAGGCGTCAATTACTGAAGCCGGAAGTTTCAATCACTGGAGCCAAAATTTTATTCTTGATGTCAATTACTGGGGTCGTCACCATGACAACATATAAAATATAGAGAAAAAACTGGAAATTTCAGATATTCTGTAATAAATTATACCTTACATAAATTTTAAAAGTTCATTTAAGTTTTGAAACCAAAAATTTTGTTTCTAAAAGTTTTAGTAATTAGCAATTACTAGTTAATGCTGATTATTTCTCTTAAAGTGCCAATTGCTGGTGCCCTTATCCTATTATTTCCACTATAACAATATACGAAGAAAATATGTTTTGGATGGCAAAATGTGTAATGTTTATTTTTATTATTTCCAATAGCAGGCAAATATATTAACTAAAATATAAAATAAAAACATGAAAATAGATAAGAACAGAACGAAAGAAGTTCAGCATTGCTAAGTCACGAGATCTTTTTTAAGAAATGAAAATAATAATAACTATGTACATCAGATCTATATCAGATCTATATGATACTTAAGGATTTTTTTCCCTGTCTTGAAAAAAATCGCATGATTGAACGACGCTAACTGTTCAAACCATTTTTTATTTTGGTAATTTATTTTGGTGTTTATGAATTTTTAAAGTTTCTACCGAGTTTTTGCCCGACCTGTATTTATAAAGCTATCTGCGAAGTTTACAGAAACTCAGCCTAGCAGTGTTGCAGTTTGTGATTATTTCAAATATTTATATTAAGCGGTAACATGCAAAAAACATTTTTTGTTGAAATGAATAGCCCTCCATTGTTCACAGTTATCATTTTCATAAATATTCATTGCGGGAATAGGTAAATTTTTACAGTTAAATACTTACTTGGAACGTAAATTATTTATAAAAAGTGTTTATGGAAAAAGTAGCGTGTTACTAAAGAACTTTTAATCTACGAAATCGATTCACTCAAGCGCTAATCCAAACAAGCTTTAGCTCATACTTTTCAGACATTTGATTGATTAAATTTTCTTTTTGTCTGTTTTATTTTCAGTGCGTAATTATCTAGACAGCTAAAGAGTTGGTTAATACAGACTTCAATGTTTTTGTGAAATCTTTTTCCTCTGAAACAATTTAAGCAATGGATTTTCTTGTGATTTGAAATGTTCAGAGATAATTGAGAGCTTAAAAAAAAAAAAAAAAAAAAAAAAAAATGTAAAGTATTTTACTACTTTGACCAAATAAAACAGTATGAAATATTGCTGTAAAATAATTTAATTCTTATCTTTAATTTAATGCCCGTCGTAAAATGTTAGTATTTCTGCATTACTGTTAATTTTGAATATTTGTTTTGCGTTTCTTGCGAAATTAAAATGCATTTAACTCAAATATTGCTGAAACTTTCAATTCTGATTGCTAGCTACTGAAACTTGTATCAAGTAGAAAACACGGTACAACGAGCACCTGTCTTAGTTACATATATGCAACTGTGGGCATTTTTGAGGACAAATTATAGATGCAGAATCCAATTCCACCAGAACACTTCTCTGCAGTACAGCATTAGAATACATAAATGATCCAATGAAACCGAGACAGACTATTTAACGAGCATGGAGTGGAATATGGTAGCGCAGGTGTGTGTGTGTATAGAAGTGTCCTCCATTGGAAATCAGGAAAAACAGCTCAAACGCTGGGCTTTTTATCTGTTAGAAGTGCTCGAAGTGAGGTCATTAAATCGTGTGTACATCCTCCGTTACTATGGAGGCCGGGAGTAACGAGGTGCAATGACTTTTTTTCATTGTTTTTTTTATGCTGCTTCACAATTAACACACAATATCCATTGCTATTTTAGTTTTCATTCACGGCAAATTTATGCCCGGAAACTTCCTTCAAAACTTATTATCACGGTAGGTAGACGCAATTTCGGACCCAGAAATCTACTATAAAGCTTACTGAGAAGATTAATTTCCGTCTACTGTTATGAAACATAAGAATGACATAATGTATCATGAATGTCCACTCTGTTACCAGATATTAAATTATAAGTCCCGCAGTGCCCTCGTCGCTAAGTTCCGTTCCCACAAGAACATGAAAAGTGAAGCAAGCAACGGCTGGACTATTGCTTGAAAAGGGTAAAAACCTCTCTCGGCTGGACAGTTATGGTACCGTGCACACTAAAGTGATCTGGTGCCCTTAAAATCTGTCGTGGCTCTAACGACCTCCGTGGGCCGCGGTAACCCGGTTGGGAGAAGCGTTGATCTCGTAGCCGAATGGTTGAGGTATTTTCCTGGGACCAACCAAAGACCGCCGCGATCACTAACGGCGACTGGGGCAGGTTAAATTCGTCGTGGTCGCAATGTCCTCCACGTTCCCATAAAAAAAACGATACCTCTAGGGGTAGTAAAACTAAGCCTTGGGGTGTTCTTCGTACTATTTGATTCAAAATTAAAAAGCCTCAGCTAACAATTGGTAGTGCTGCCATCTATTGGCTCCCGAATGGGGTAGAAATGAACTCTTCGGCAGTTTATGGAAGAAATTAACACCCTCGGCCGGTACTGCCGCAATCGAAGTAATCTACATTTCGAGTTGTTACAAAATGCTCTAAAAGCAGAGGTGCTAAGCCCCCATAATCCTTGCAAACAATACAGACAAGACAGACAATGTCCTCCAAGTTCAAACGATAATTCTGTGGGTGCCGATCCAGATGCTAGGTCTCTCATATGGAATTGGTTCAAAAATAGGAGACCACTCATAAGAGGCAACGTTCGTCTGCCTAATAGGCGCCCCTATAATGAAATTACCAACATCTGTGGCACTCGTAACGGCCAAGCCTACAGTAGGCCGCTGACCCGACTAGTAGGATTAAAAAAAAATATTAAATTATAAAAATTGAAGTTACAATACATATATCAGTGTTTATACACATTATTTTGCATATAACTTACATCGTAAATGCCCTGTAACATAAATAAGTATAGCTCTTCAAACTGTTATCTAATAAATGAACTCCCGCTATGATACTCAGACAGTACGCTTTTCCTTGATGGAAAAAATTAGATGATACAAGTATTTTTTTATTGTTTTCCTTGTTACTAACTTTTTATCATAATATAATCCATATTTATCAATGGATTCATAACAAAAGTGAAAAAATCTAAATTTCATTGAATACAAAGGGCATAATTTGTAAATTTTATTCAGGATGACCTAGATACATCTTAATCCTTTATATCTCAGGGCTGTAGATCTGAAATATCTATATAAATAAAAATAGACTTTTGTCTGTACATTTCTTGGAATTCAAAAATTTTGCGATTTCTATCCGTTTCAAGCACCCGGGAATCCGATGCGACCCTCAAAAAAAAGTTTGTCTGTCTGTCATTCTGTCATTCTGTCCGTGACGCTTTTTTTTGTTTTGTTTAAGCATCACGTAAAAACGACTGAAGAGAATGATATGAAATTGAGTGTCATGATAGGTGGTCACTCAACTTAAAACATAGGCGTTGAATTTTTTAAAAATCTTGATTAGATTTTCAGATTTTGCGAAAATCGTTTCAAACTGCGTAAATTTGTGTTCAAGCATCACGTAAAAACGACTGAAGCGAATGATATGAAATTGGGTGTCATGATAGGTGGTCACTCAACTTAAAACATAGGCGTCGATTTTTTAAAAAATCTTGATTGGATTTTGAGATTTTCCGAAAATACTTTCAAACTGCGTAAATTTGTGTTCAAGCATCACGTAAAAACGACTGAAGCGAATGATATGAAATTGGGTGTCTTGATATGTGGTCACTCAACTTAAAACATAGGCGTCCAATTTTTAAAAAATCTTGATTGGATTTTGAGATTTTGCGAAAATCCTCTCAAACTGCGGAAATGTGTGTTCAAGCATCACGTAAAAATGACTGAAGCTAATGATATGAAATTGGGTGTCATGATAGGTGGTCACTTAACTTAAAACATAGGAGTCCAATTTTAAAAATATCTTGATTGGATTTTGAGATTTTGCGAAAATCCTTTGAAACTGCGTAAATTTGTGTTCAAGCATCACGTAAAAACGACTGAAGCGAATGATATGAAATTGGGTGTCATGATAGGTGCTCACTCAACTTAAAACATAGGCGTCGAATTAAAAAAAAATCTTGATTAGATTTTGAAATTTTGCGAAAATCCTTTCAAACTGCGTAAATTTGTGTTCGCACATCACGTAATAACTGTAAAGGGGGAAAAATGATATTTGGTGAAATGATAGGTGGTCACTCACCTTAAACTATAAGAATCAAATTTTAAAAAATCGATCAGATTTCGAGATTTTGTGAAAATCGTGTATAACTGAGTGAATCTTTGTTCCCGCATTACATAATAACGACTAAAGCGAATGATATGAAATTTGGTCACATGATAGATGGTTGCTCAACATAAACTATAGGTATCCAATTTTTTAAACATTTTTATTAGATTTTGAGATTTTGTGAAAATTCTCTCAAAATACGTTTATATTTCTTCAAATATCACGTAATAACGACTAATACGAATGATACGAAATTTAGTGATATGATAGGTAGTTGCTAATCTTAATTTATAGGCGTTGAATTTTTAAAATATTTTGATTACATTTTGAGATTTTGCGAAAATCGTTTTAAAATGCTGAAATTTTGTTCCAGCATCACGAAATAAAGACTGCAGTGAATGAAACGAAATTCGGTGACATGATAGGTTGTCACTCAACTTAAATTCTAGGCTTCAAATTTTTCAAAAATGTTGATTAGATTTTGAGATTTTGCTAAAATTATTTCAATATGCGTAAATATTCGTTCGCGCATCACATAATTACAACTAAAGCGAATGAAATGATATTACTTAGTTACTCTCTAACCTGTAATATTTTAACAATACATAAAAATTATAACTTCGCTTTCTTTACTTTGGCAACATACTACATCCATTCTGTGTATTCCTACATTGCTGACGAAAGTTCTTGCTTTTTGGAAATTTGCTTTCACTAACCGGTGAAGGACGGGTACTTCAGCTAGTACCAAATAAAACTATAGAAAGTCATCCTCATAGGTTAAAAAATTAAATGGATAATTTTTTTTCCCAAGAATAATGCTATAAAATAATTCTAAAGAACTCTTGAAATATTGAAATATTTACTAATATTTTAACACGCCTACATGGTCACACTATTGATGACTGCTGCACGGGTAGTTGTTTCTAATGATTGCTTTGAAATTTTCAGCTTAAATTGTTTCAGCAACACCTCAAAAGCGCTTCGATATGCTACAACCATATCTTCGAGTGCCGCAAAAATAAAAATAACTGCCTAATAGGACGCTACAAACGCTACAACAAACGCATTTTAAGTAAAACATTTGCAAAACTTAGCATATTTGTAACAAAGATTTCAATCTCAGTATCTTTATGGTATGTTTTCACACATTACAGTAAGCAAATTTTAAATACTAGGGGCACTCAAAAAGTAAGTTACACTTGTTCCTCCAGGGATGGCAACATTGCGAAACAAGACCGAAGCTTAATTAGACGATAGTTCAGTTCCACGGCTTCCAACGATAGCAATTTCATTCGGACAATCGTTGGTGCGTACTGCGAGACAATCGTTGGTGCGTACTGCGAGACAATCGTTGGTGCGTACTACGAGAAGGAAATGCCGCGTAAACTGGAAGCTTACTCCAACGTTGAAGTACGCGGCACACTACGTTTTTGTGGGCAAAACGCTTCAAAACAAAGGCATTGTCCTCTTGCATGACAATGCAAGACCTCACAAGGCACGCACAACACAGGATTTGGCTCGCAGCTTTGGATGGGAGGTCTGGCAGCATCCACCGTGCAGACTGGCACCCCTTGGAGTAAGCTTCCAGTTTACGCAGCATTTCCTTCTCGTAGTACGCACCAACGATTGTCACTCTCCAAATGAAATTGCTACCGTTGGAAGCCGTGGAACTGAGCTATCGTCTGATTAAGCTTCGGTCTTGTTTCGCAATGTTGCCATCCATGGAGGAACAAGTGTAACTTACTTTTTGAATGCCCGTTGTAAAAATCCGATTGAATAAAAGGTTCTGCGTAGACTCACTAACTATAGTCCACAGTTATTTTATAAAATCTGAGAGAAAACAATGTAACTGGCTATATATCTATCTATGTAGTGAAACTGTATAACGATACTCTCTGTAATGATAAACCTGCTTGAAGCGATAATTTTTTTGTCCCGACGAAATTCCCTTTTACTCAATGCATTTTGAATATGTCTACAGCGACATTTACTTTTTTCATGCACCTATCTATAACAATAATTTTAATTCGTACAAAAAGTTTTATAAATACGCATAAACCATTCTTTTTCATTTTGGAGAGCACTACCAATTTTCCAGCACCTAATGTGTTTTTTTTTGTTTTTTTTGTTTTTTTTTTTTTTTGTAATGCTACAAAGATATAAAACTAATGTCCCTTTATACATACTTTGTATGCTGTTAATGAAATTATATCTAAAATTTCCACACCTTTATTGAATTCAAAAAGAAAATGCAATATACCGTATTCCGAATATAACGCGGTGTTTTTTGACTGATCATTGCCCTTAAAAAACCTGACTCGCGCTAAATTCCATGCCTAAATATAGAATTTTTGCAATTATCTTCATGAAAACTTTCGGGCTCGCGTTATATTCGGTAGTCAATATGGTAGTAAATTCGAAATCAAAAGTAGGTAATTAATACTTTATGCATATGCGTTAAGCTTCACTTCTATACAATAGATTCATCACCCGAACTCCCAAGTCATTTTACAAGTTGTACCCAATAAGGATTGGAGTGCTATTTCTGCTCGGGGAATGTATTTTAATCTTTACTGCCATGATTATAAAACACCTTTAATTCAAATAGTATGCAAAAATTCAACCTGTCTACAACGATAAACCACTAGTGCCGACTTGTAAAAATTATTGGGTCGCTCGAACGAGTCGTTTTGGAGGGGGTTGTTAAAAGATACTTCTTAGTAGATTTCAAAGAATCAGAATTTTCTAATATACGTTTCAAAATGCGCATTTTTTATTATAATCCCTATATTAAAAAACTCCTTTTACATTTTAGAAAAAAAATTCAGAAAAATTTTATAAACGTTTCAAGTATCCTATCTTAATTTCAAATTAAGTTTAATACAGCGCACAAAAAATGTATATAATTTAATAGACATGAAGGAAGTCATGTGTTTTTCGCTTTTTTTTTTTTAGATTATGATCGATTAGCAATCGAGAGGAGTGCTCTCGGTGGGTGTCTTTTTAAGGGTCCTAACCAGGGATCCGTAACTTAACGTAACAAAATTGTAACGTTATTCGGCCTTGTAACAAAATAATTCGTTATACAATTTTTATATGTACAAATAACTGCTTGATTTTCGTTATGTATTAGTTACGTTACATTTTGTATTTTATTATCGTACCGTAACAAATCTACAGAACGCAAATGAATACGTTATTGCAATAACGTTATTCAGAATAACGTTATTCCGTTTTGTGTTATACTCAGAAACTGAACAAAAAGTAACAGAATGCATTCGGTTACTCATGCTAACGCTTAGTTTATAACGTTAAACTCACCTAACTATTTAATAACGATACAGTATCAATTAGTTATAGAATATAGCATTTCGCTGAATAACGTTTTAAATACGGTATGAGACCATAACGTTAAAGGAACAGAACGATATATTCATACCGTTATAGCTACATAACTATATGCAATAATATTGGAACATTTCGTTACAAATTATAACATATTGGTGTCAATATATTTAAATACGGTATAAGATCTATCGGTTCAAATAACTTAAAGATTTCTGATCCGAATCAACGGCTTTTCGGACTAAGAGGAGGGTGTAAGATAAGTGTAGCGTGAGAGCCACCCTTACTTATGTTTTGTATGTAGCACACACACGGACATAGGGGCTGTCCAGGAGCAAGGGCTTCGGAAGCATAGGACAAGGGGATCGTTTGCCTCCCCCCTAGATTATTATATGCCGTTTTTTCTCTGCTTTTTAGTTTTTTTCCAATACGATAACCATATGTTGAAACAATCTTTGTCCTCCCCCCACCCCTGCATCGGAAAATTTTGTGCCGACGCCCATGTCCAGGAGTCGCGAGTCAGACAGTATGATAGGGGTATATTGAATAATATAAGGGTATATAAAGGGGTAGATACAAAGCCATTGCTAAGGGTTTATTTAAGGAGGGGAGATAAACTGCCAAGTCAAATATCGGTTTTTAGCAACTTATTAATTTTTTTATCAACTACACTCATGTCCATAAATTAAGGATAATTCAGAATCACACAGAAATTGATCTCTAAAATAAAAATTTCACCTGTAGAATGATCACACACATCTTGAAGAAGAATATGCAAATTACAGAAAACCACCAGATGGCGTGGATGGTACGTCACAATGACGAGAGTGTAAGAGAGAGGTATATAAGGAATGGTGGCAAAAAAGTAAAATTGTTCACAAGCGCTGTGAAAGCCTTTCAGTGCAAAAACCGCATAGTTATGGCACAAAGGAGGTATTTGGATGATGTTTTACGTGGCAGAATTATCGGACGACTGGAATGTGGACGTACCCAGCTGGAAGTATCCGAGGAACTTGGAATCGCCCAGAGTGTCATCTCCAGGCTTTGGAAACGATTCCAAGATGATGGTAATGTGAGTAGACGTTACAGCACAGGTCGCCTCCGAGTTACAACGCCGAATGAGAACCGCTATTTGGCAGTTACTGCCAAAAGAAACAGACGGAGTACAGCATCAGACCTGTCTCGTCAGCTCTCTTCAGCTACCGGTACGACAGTTTCAAGGCAGACCGTGTACAGACGCTTAGGGCACATTGGTCTATATGCTCGTAGGCCTGTCAGATGTGTTCCACTTACCGCAACTCACTGTCGCCTGCGATTAACCTGGAGTAGAGAGCATGCATTGTGGACACCGCAACAGTGGTCTTGTGTGATGTTTTCCGACGAGTCCAGGTTTAGTTTGGAGTCTGATTCTCGCCGGACATTCATCTGGAGAGCGCCAGGTACCCGTTACCACCAAGAGAACACCATTGAAAGACACCGTTACGGTGGTGCAGGATGGCTCGTTTGGGGAGGAATTATTCTTGGTTCCAGAACTGACCTGCATGTTCAGAGTGTAACGATGACAGGCCACATCTATCGGGATGTCATTCTGGAACAACATGTACGTTTGTACGCCATGGGTGCTGAATTTGTGTTTATGGATGACAACGCCCGTCCTCACCGTGCAAGCATTGTAGACGAATGCCTTCAATCGGAGGATATAACCCGTATGCATTGGCCAGCATACTCACCGGACTTGAATCCAATAGAGCATGTGTGGGATATGCTTGGCCGACGAATTGCAGCCCGTCAACCCCCTCCCACCTGTCTACCGGAACTTCGGAGTGCATTACTTGATAAGTGGTGTAATATTCCCCAAGATCAGATTGATCATTTGATACTCAGCATGCCTAGGCGTTGTCAGGCCTGTATTGCATCGTCCGGGAGACATACTCCGTATTAACCATCCTACTAACCATGTTATACTGTTTTTTGTAAATAGGTTCTTTTTTGAAATTTGGTCAAGGGAGTAAAACTTGCAATTTTTATTAATTATGTCAAACATATAGCATCTTTTTTGCTCTTTACTTTTTGTTTAATAAATAGACTTTACAAATAAGTCAAATTTGTTTTGCTTCTTTCTCTTTCTTTGCCTGAACTTCATTATCCTTAATTTATGGACATGAGTGTATATTACCAACTTTTAATTTTGTCAAGCGTATCAGAAATGAATTATGGTTTTCGTTATTTTTTTTACGAAGTTTTCCAATTAGGAGTCTAATTTTGCCAAGTTTAACAGAATTTTGCGAGTATTAGAGGGCAGACTCCCCCTACCCCACCTCCCCCTTTAGCAAGGGCCCTGTGTACACGATCTTCAAGAAAAACCTTTTTTTCTAATAGTGGGTGCATGAGCTAAATTACTTGAACTTCTAAAGCCGAGATTCCAAAAGGAGTCAATTAAGTTTTCAATGGACCTATATTATTCCATGGACATATTGGGGATCGAAAATAACTTTTCGCACTTTTAACACATTTCTTTTTCTATTTCTGCTTACTTTTTAAATAAAAAATTTAAACATCTCTGGGGCACAGTCAGCTGGGACATGCCACCTTTTTACGATTGTAAAAACTGTTTTGGATGAAGTGGAAAGTCTCAGCGTTTTGGCTTATCCCGTGGTTGTCAGTCTGACTATGGAGTTTTGGATATTGTAGAGAAATCGTTTTTTATTATCTGGGTTATTTAATCGTCTAAGCCGAGATTTCAGAGGGTGTCAATGAAAGTTTTAAATGGGCAGAGGTTTCAGGGACGTTTTGAAGGGTGAAGATTATTTTTTTTGTGTTTTAACTGTTTCTTGTTTTCTTTTTCTTTTTTAAATGAAAAAATAAATTTGTTGGTCTATTAATAAAATGAAATTAAGGAAGTCGAAATTAGAGGCGTAGCAATGGATATATATCCCCCTCGACGCCGAAATTTTTAGATCAGTTACCATGAGCTTTTAGATTTTTATGTCTTGCAGAAATTACATTTATTTATTCCCGACACTAATGCATATTTTTACCCCGAATAAATTACCCTCTACATTTCTGGTCAAGGTAGTGAAAAGGTTGGGAATCTGAAGAGAATTTCGACAACATTAATACATTTTAAGAGACATACTGGTTTACGTGTTTAATACCAAAAGTGATATCGTTCTTTTATAATTGCCGACATGAGCCGATCATTCTCGTTACAACTTTTTTTCGGAAGGGGGGGGGGATTGGTAATATGAAGTGCTCGAAAATGATACAGCTTGTTCATTAGAAATATGAGTGTCTCACGTTTGAGTACCTCATGCGTGCTTAATCATGTGTACTATGATTCACGTTAACCACAACAGGGCAATAATTTGCTAGTGATAGTTCTGGATCCGCGAGTAAAGCTTCAATGAACAAAAATGAGAAAATTGAGAGTCAAAATAATTTTATTTATGCTCAGTCAGTACATATAAGTATTACACGACGCTATTTTCCATTTAAATGTTAACAGTAATGTGCAAGATATGTATGACAGACATTCACTGTTTAGTACAAGGACTAGTTTCTTCATGCTTCGAATCCTCACACTCCCTCGTTGTTAGAACTACAGTACTATTATAATCAAGCATGTTTTTCAGCGTCGACATAATTTGTGTTTGTCTACATGCCTTGTCACGGCGAGGCACTTTTCAGATGTGATTGCCAGATAAAGCGAAGGGGAAGGGGAGAAAAAATGTTGAAAGTCGCACAAGGTTTGCAATTTTTGATAATTGCTCGACAAGTTTGGTGTCAAAAATACGTCTTCAAAACCAAACCAAGCTCTGTGATATCTTCCAAATTTGGCTAGAAACTGGCAAACGCGACAGATTATTACAAAGGAAAAGTATAGTTAGAATATGCCTGGCGAAAACTGTAAAACAGTTTTAGAAGGCGATTTTAATATAGATCTCAATTCCGAAGATGTGTTTTACTGAACAGGAAGACAAATATGGTACACTCATAGATTACGATACACTTTCCAAATGGTATTTATAAAGGTGAAGTATAGTTAGAATATGCCTGAGAAAGATTCTTAAACAGTTTTGGTAGGCAGTTTTAATATAGATTTCAATTTTGAAGAAGGGTTTGTGAGCAAGAAAGACAAACACGGCACACTCATGAATTATGATGCACATTCCAAACAGTATTTAAAATGCTGAAGTATAGTTGGAATATGCTTGTAAAACAGTATGTATTGTAAAACAGTTTTAGTAGGTGATTTAAGGATAGATTTAGAATCCAAAGATGTGTTTTATGGAGCAAGGAAAAAAAATACAGCACAATGAATAATGATACACTTTTCAACTTAATGAAATAAGGAAGAAAACTAGGGAAGAAGCATGGACTATGATATGCTTTTAATACATAGCACTCAAGTGCGTATTTAAAATCTGTGTGTTAGATTTTAAATACGCACTGTGTTCTTAAGTGTTTCAGATTTTAACTTTAAAAAAATAATACAGCCAACTAGGAAAAATTCAAGCTTGTAATAGTCCTGTATTTACTTTGAACAAATAACTACACCTTACATTTTAGCAGTTTGTTGCTACGGCCCGGCAAGTAAGGCTAAATAGTAATTAAAAGGAACATTCAGATAAAAAATACGATTTTCGCCAGTTCTACAGGAACATTTTGACTGACAGTGACTTGACTTTGATTCACGGGGATTATGTAACTCACACGACATCACAAAAATTTGTCAACCCAGATGTCTTCTGACTTAAAACTCGGGCGCAAAAAAGGAAAGTTGTTAAGAGCTGTAAAAAAGAATTCGTTTACATTATGGTCTATGGATAGAAATTCTTGAAAGTGCGCTATTGCATCGGCAGAAAACCGTCCGAAACTGTAGACCGTTAGATCGACAGCCGCGCAGTATGTCCGAACGCGGTACCTTCACACTTTGGCTATCGACCATACTCATTGTCTTAACACTAGTGTCTAAACGGCGCAGTCGATTGAGCTCAAATTGAGCTTGTATGTTATAGGTCACGGTCGCATGACCCGCGTAGATTTTGGTGTGTGTAGTGCTAGTAATTTGTTCACAGGATTGCAAAAGTAATTCTTATGCATTTCGGCCTACGAATGCAAATCAATTAAAACGTACTAGTGTTTAAATGGTACATTCGAATAAGTTTAAAAAGGGTATGAATATTATAGATCGCCGTCACACAACCTGTATATCCGCCACTGGGTGTAATAAGCATCTTTATAACATAGTGAACTTTCTTGTATTACTTCAGTTTTAAAGTATTTCAAAGACTGAGATAACCATTCCCCTCTTCCTTGAAATGCAAGAAATTCCCTTAAAAGTGCTCCTATAAGAACCCATGAATGACGACACGATCCATAGATTGAATACTATTGATTTATACGAAAGTTAATGCGAGTCATGGAACTGACTTCACGCTAGATATACACTTACAGAATTTAGAGTTATTTTTAGGTTAAAAATGCAAAATAAAATACCAGGGACCAAATAGTTGCCTGATTTGTCGTTGCATTAGTGAGGTTCTTCGTATATGTATTATATTTCTAAAGATAGGTTCATATTTTTTAATTCTGCCAAAAAAGATTGTACGGAAATCTATTTGGGCGGTCTATAAAAAGTCCTTTTCGTTTGCACATCACACCGTTGTAAAATCACAAAATAAAAATATCATTATGTTCAAAATAATTATACAAAAAAAAGTCTCCTTTTAAAATAAAAAATACGGTGAAGGGGATGGCATACCGCCTCAAATACAACACTTCTAATCTGATTAAAAAGCTATTCGTATCGTAAATTTATGGACGAGAAATTTTCGTGAGAAATATCGTGTGAGACAATTCTCTGTCTCGTCTAGCGTCTCGCCTTGCTAAATATTTCCTTTCTCGTCTCGCGTCTTGCCTCGAAAAATTTTCTCTGTTTTAGTCTCGCGTTTTAGTCTCGCATGCTAAACAGGAACGCGACACGATGCGATATATCTCGTGTCCATCCCTAGTTGCATCTCTGCCGGATTAAAAGTGGCTAGAATCACAGCGAAAAATGGATAGAAGTGGCTAAAAATTATTTCGAGGTGAGAGAAAAATAAATTACTAATAAACTAATTGCAATAACAAAACAAAATTTTGATTTTGCCTCGTTTTGAACGTGTCCTTAAAGGAATAAATTGTAACATCATATCAAGGTGCGCTATTGTGTTCTCGACATCCAGACAGTCGTCTACGAAGTTTTGTTTCGCTGTCGCAGAATGTCTACGCTTTTAAAAAGACGGAGACCATCGTTTATACCATCATGTTTGCGCATGCGCATTATAAAATAAATTTAAATAACATTTAATGATGCCAGGGGCGTAGCCAAGGGGGGGGGTTATGGGGGTCATAACCCCCCCATGAGGAATTTTTTGCCATACAAAATGTATATTCTTCACTACATTGTCACACCCACGTATACATATATATGAGTTGTAGTAGTCGAAAACCCCCCCATGAAAAATTTCTGGCTACGCCCCTGAATGATGCAAATGGAGAACTGCAGACACGGACAAGCGGAATGGACCTATGACTAACGACGTTTAAAATGGCTAGAAATGGCAGAAATAGCTTCAAACAGGAAGAATACGGCTTAATTCCTTAAGTTCTGATATTCTGATTGTCTGAGGTGGGTGATTGGATGGGATATTTAGGTGAAAGGTCTCGACATACAAAGTCAAATGTAAGTCATGAAATCGAAGAACCTTTCTGCGCTGTTATCTTTTGTCGCAAACATAGCCAGAAGTTTTTCTGGAGAAGTTGTGAAAGGCAGCGGTGCACCCTGGCACCGAATTGTAAAAAAATTTTGAGGGAGCTCGAATGATTCGTTGGGACGTGGGGGGGGCGGCGTTAAAAAATACTAACCAATAGTTTAAAAGTTTCCATAGAATCAGGATTTTTGTAATTACGTTCCAAAATGTGCATTTTTCATTATAATCATTATATTAAAAAATTATTTTTACATTTCAGAAAATCTGCATAATTGTTTCAAGTATCCTATCTTAATTTCAAATTAAATAAGTTTAAATGGAGCGCATAGAAATGTATATAATTTAATAGACATGAAAGAAATCATGTGTTTTTCGCATTTTTTAAAATTACGTTGATTATCAACTCGGGGGATCTAGTCCGAGGGGAGTGCTCTCCGTGGGTGTTTTTCTAAGGGGTCCTAAACTGTATTTACTCGAAGTTTCGTAGAAAATCCGGGAATCTCCAGAAGGCTAGGTAGGCGGATGCGACCTGAATTTAAACCAGGCACCTTCCGTTTACTAGTTGAGAGCACTATGTGCTCGGCCACTGGTGGGACACATCAAGTTTTTTTAACTTAATTTTAAAAAAAGGAAGAGGTTCTATGTTAAACGCGTATGATTTTTAAAAATAACTTTCACTTTCTTTGGTATCGTTTTGGATCAATATATTTAAAAAAGGGTCAATTATCTTTTATTTCGCATTAGAAAATTTCACGATTGCAAAACTATAAAGTAACGAATCCGAGTATCCGGAAATAATCTTCAAGATGTTTCTTTATCCAAGCATCTTGCTTAGCCCTAAAAACTAATAAAATTTTCTAACGGTCCCGCCACATTTCTGTCAATTCAACTCTGTTTAGACAGAAAGATTCGAAAATCGAGATTCAAAATAAACTCTAAATTTGCGCTTTCAGCTTACATTTATCAAAAATTTATTATGGTTATTTTTTTTAAGTTTAAAAAGAGTCTTTTTTATACAAGCCCAGTAGTTGGTTAATTGTTGAAAACTTTTTACTATGGATAATAATACTTTCATCACGAAAAAGAGTTCGCTTAAATATTACGAATGATTTATCGAAGAATTGGTTATTACAAGTGTTTCAGGCTGAAAAAGGGAGAAAACGTGAGGAAAATGCAACCCCTACACATTTTTAGTTGCTTTTTCCAACGATGTATCTAATCAGGGATTTATAAATACAGGGTGTGTCACAATTCTGTCCCGGGTTTGAAAGGCTTATAAAAAATAATATATTGCCGATACGGCAACAAAGTTATCTTTACTGAAGAAAGGAACACTACAAGTTTTGTTTCACAAATCACGAGCTTCCTGTATCCCTAAATATATACATATAGAGTGTGTCACAATCCCCCCCCCCCCGGTTTGGAAGGCTTATAAAATATATTACCAATATAGCATCAAAGTTGACTTTACGGGGAAAAGAAACATTACAAGTTTTTTTTTTTCACAAACAACCAGCTTCCTCGTCGTTGAATTGGTCGAGGCTCGCCACAATCGACGACAATCGCCTTCATCCGTGGCCACCACGCTCTCCAAACCATAAGTATGCGATTTTTTTATGGAATTATATAATAAATCATGTGTTTGTGCCCCCTGTCCCTCATTTACGCCAAAGGATCACAACCGCATTCGCTACCATTGATCGCGACAAGTTAAAGCGAGTATGGGAGGGAAGAATTTGACTTTAGACTTGATAGCTGCCACATCACGAAAGGTTCACATATTGAACATTTATGAAAAAAAAGCTTGTAACATTGTTTATTCAATAAAGTGAACTTTGTTGCTGTATTGGTAATATATTTTTTAATAAGCTTTCCAAACTCGGGAGGGAATTGTGACACACTCTGAATATATGTCTGTTCTTTTGTCTATCCTCTGTAAAGTATTAAGATAAATTCTAATATTCTGCGGTTTCTTTAAAAAAACGAAAGGAAAATTAAAATTACAAAATATTTAATTTCATTTAAAAAATAATTCCTTGTGTGGAGGTCTCTTCACCCTCCTGCCCCCGCACTACGGGGTAACTTTCAACTGTGTGTTCGGGGGTTTCGGAGGCTTACTGTATACCACTGCTAGGGGCGTAACCCTTGTGAGGAGCACTATCCGAACATTGTGTTGGGGGGGCGCAAAATTCAAACCCTGCTAGAAGCAATCATGACACCTCTGCTACAATGCTGTTGCTCTTTCTTCTCAACCGAAAGCTGTCGACCACCTCAAGTTTGCGGTTTTCTTGACACCTCCAGGAACAGAACAACCCTCTGCAAGAAAGTCGCCCCCTCAGTCTCAAGGTCATCCTTTTATGGCTATTTTATCTGCTAATCATCTGCAAAGTCAAGAAATATTTCTTGCTACTTCTAATTCATTTGAGACGATTACTTCTCACAAAAGCCTTTAAGTACTTTGTGAAAAAGCTCCGTATCCACAGTCTTTTGTCTTATCGAAAAATAGTAGCACCACACTCTTTGAGTTTCAACCAATATAGAAAAAAAAATTTGACAGTAGAAAGATTGGAACGAAATTTTTGAGGGGGCTGAAGCCTCCGCAAGCCCCATGGAGTCGACGACTGTGGCCGTACATATATAAACTTAAATTCGGCTTGATGGAAAAATATTAAAACTCATGCTAAAATTACCCGGGGAATGATATATCCCGATATCCTCAACCCCGGCTTCATGTGTTCTTACATCGTCGGTCTTCTGTCAAATGAATTTATATATTTAAAAGGGGACAATGTGATCATGCTTTCCTCATGCTCATGACTAAAAACTCATGGGTGGTCAGGATGCACGAACTGCTTTTTGTACAAAATTTCTTCGGAAGACAATAAATCAAATAGTACAAATTGACATAGTTTCTATAAAACTAGGCTCAGAATGTGAATACGGCAGCTTTACGATTTCACATTAGTTCTGTCTCGGTATGTTGGAACATTCAATAATTAAGAATGCAGTTTCAAACGCTAGTGCACTTCAAAGATTAATGTACAGACCGCAATGTATAAGAATACTTTTTTGTGACATGAAAAAACTGTGAATCCTACACTTACGAGAATCTAAACAGGTTGTAAAACGGAGACCTACAATATGCATACTGAATTTGAACTTATACGAATGCACCATTTAGACAGTAGTACACCTTAAATTATTTGTGTCTATAGACCATAATAATGTATATGAATCCTGTTTTGCAACCCTGTTAACAAACTATAAGCTGTGCACACACCAAAATATTTGCCGGTCATGTGCCTGAGATCTATAATATACATACTGAATTTTCGCTTAATGAAATACACCGTTTAGAACTAACGTTAAGACAATGAGTATGGTAGACAGCCAAAGTGTACTGGTCCCGCGTTGGGGCATACTGCGTGGCAGTCGATCAAAGGATCTAGAGATTCAGGCGGTTTTATCTGCATGCAGATGCAAAGTAAATACGCGTTAGAACCCCTTATAAAGGTCCTCCGCCCAAGTCCCCCTCTCCCGTGGGTAGATGCCCTTCGTGTAGGCTTGCCATAACACAAAATATTGAAATACTCAATAGACGTTAGCGCACTTTCAGGAACTCCCGCCCAATGTATTAAATTCTTTTTGCAGCCTTGTAAAAAACTACACATCCTGTACACGCGAAAATCAATATGGGTGGTCTATAATATATATACAAAATTTCAGCTCAATCAAATGCACTGTTTAGGAGCTATCGTGTTTGCTTACGTACACAAATCCATCACCGCAAAAACAACATAAATGAATTAATGCCCTAAAACGTGTAAATACATGAAAATCTTAAAAGTCGAATATTTTCATGATTACAATACTTTCCATATATGTTCGGAAAGTAAAAATGCGATAGATTTAAAGATGAGGATCATTGACACATGAACGAAATGACAAAATAGTATTCCGAAAATCAGTCATCACATTTGCGTAATAACAATATATTTTTTTTATCGTAGCAGTTTAACAGTTATGCACCATTTTATTTTTTATTGGACCTTTAAATTATAACCCTTTTGAGCAGTATGGCTAACGTAATGTATGGGTACATCCACGCGCCACTGTAGCGTACGCAGACTTCCTTCAAGGGGAGGGGGAGGGAAGACATAATTTGCATGCACATTAAGAAAGTACTATCTCCGCACTCAGCATCATCCCCCCCCCCTTTCTGAAAAAAAAAAACAAGAAAAAAACATAAAAGTAATGGATGATTGGTACATAATTGGAGTTCAGGAGATCAATGATGTTACATATGATTTTACATAACACGTAAAACTGTATGTCTTTTCAAATATATTAACATTCCTGATAGCACTAGATCAGTGATTCCGGATTTCTTTCCATTATCTTGCGACAGTGCAGAGAGTAGTTTCTTTGGAAGGAGCTATGCATTAGAGTTGTGTATAAATAAACGTAATTTTCGCAAGGCATAAAAATCTAAATGCTTATGAGGTCGCATCGTGGCCAAGTGAATAAAACATTGAGTATGGTGGATTGCTAAACTATTAAAGTCCAGGCTTCGAGCCAACTGCGTCTGTCTAACGGTCTGAAGTTTTGGGCGATTTTTGCCAGAGGTTACGCGAATATTCTTTGAGTTTCTGAAAAAGACCTCGTCCAAGGCAACGCCCCCCCCCCGCTAAGCAGATACCCGTCTGTTAGATTTGCCTCAGCAAAATATTCACATACTCATTAATGCTAACACTGACTGATCTAAAAATTTCGGTGTTAGGAGGATACGTATCCCTAGCTAAGCCCTTAACTCACACTTCCTTTAAAAAAAAAAATTTAAATAGGCCTACAATTTAACCTTTCCAGGGGCGGTGTCAACATCGGTATGCCACTTTTTTACATTTCTTTAAACTAAAGGAAGAACAACTACTAATTATTTTAACTTTTAAAATTATTAGTTCGGTGCATAATTATCAGGCGTTTTTCCCTTTCCCCATCGGCCGGAACAGTCCCAGCTTTCGCTCCCTTCCAGTCTGCCAAAAGTGCCTGGTCGTCAAAATCCGATGGTCGACCTCGTCCTGGCTTATCTTCCAAGCTAATGTCACCAGACTTGAAACGGGCAAACCACCCTGCATCGAAAGCTGGGATTGTTTTGCCAAATCGAGAAAGAGGGAAACGCTTGATAATTATATATGTGCACCAATCTAATATTAATTAAAAGTTCTACTGTTTAACACACCTCCTATTACTAACAGTTGACAGGACTAGAGTTTAAAAGCGTTTTGTGTTTAAAAAAAAAAAAGATTTTTTCCTGTTGTATTGTACTGTTGCGAAATTACGCAAGGGCTATCTGCCAAAGAGAGGGGGTGCCTTGGTCGAAGGACATTTTAAAGGGTTCTAACGTGTATTCACGCTGTAACTGGAGAAAAGCGACCAAAACTCAACACTGTTAGATTGACAGCCGCAGAATAGGACAAAACGCTGGACATTCACACTTTAAACAATTTTTTTTAATATTGTAAAAAAGTAACATGCTGAAACTGACTGTGTCCACAAAAGGTTATTTTTTTATTAAAAAAATAAAAGGTAATACAATCACAGTACGAAAAATTATCTTTGACCCCCAATACTTCAATAAAATAATCTAGCTGAAGTAGCAGCTTTAAAAAAATGAAAAAAATCCTCTTCAATATACATTGTCAGCGATCCAGAGTGGGGGGAGGGACACAGGAACACGTACCACCTGAAAATTACAGTGTAGAATATTGACTTCGTTTTTAAATTCAAGGAATTTATTTACCAGAAATATGAGACAAATGTTTTGTGCCACTTCCAGAATTTTTTCTCAATCCGCCACTGTTAGTATCTACCCTATTCATTTTAAATTAAATTCAAAATGTGCAAGTTAAAGGCTCATTTGGGAGCGCCCCTTATTGTTGGGGGCCCAGGCAATTGCCCCGAATGCCATGCTGAAAATCAGTCCTTGCATGTATCCTGTGTTTTATGTACGGAACACGAGTCCAGGTGGTGAACCCACTCAATACTTTTACCTTTCATTCACCCTCCTCTCAGTCCGAAAAGCCGATGATTCGGATCAAAATTTTTAGGTTACTCGAACGGTTAGATTTTATACTGTATTTAAATATATTGGAACAATTTGTTATATTTTGTAACGGATTGTGTCAATATGAATGGCATTTCGTTATTGCGTTATAACGGTATGAAGATGTCGTTCTGTTCCTTTAAGGTTATGATCTCATACCGTATTTAAATTGTTATTGAACGAAAGGTTATATTCTAACTAATTGATACTCTATCGTTATCAAATAGTTATGTAAGTTTAACGTTATAAACTAAACGGTTAACATGATTAACCCAATGCATTCTGTTACTGTTCTTAGAGTTATTATGTATAGCACAGAAAAGAATAACGTTATAATAAGTGTACGTTGAATATCGTTATTAAATATAACGTTATTCCCCGAGCAGTTTTGGGTCAAGTAACCGAATACTGATTTCTCAAAACATTAACGTTATTGATTATAACGTTATTTCGTGAAGAACGATTTGAAAGTTACGGTATAAATAACGTTATTCGGCTTGTGAATAACGTTATGATTTGTAACGAATAACGAAAACGCGCATTACGTTAAGTTACGGATCCCTGGTCCTAACCCATATTTACGTGAAGTTTCGGAGAAAACCACGGGAAACTCCGAACGGCAAGGTCAGCAGATGCGACCTGGATTTGAACCAGCCACCTTCCGTCTACTAGTTGAGAGCTCTATACGCTTGGCCACTGGTGGGGCATATCAGTTTTTTAAACTGATTTCAAAAAAGGAAGAGGTTCTATATTAAACGCGTATGATTTTAAAATAACTTTCACTCTCTTTGGGATAGTTATGATTAATATATTTACAAAAAAAGGTCGATTATCTTTTATTCCGCATTAGAAACTTTCGGGTTTGCAAACCTATATAAGGTAACGAATCAGTATCTGGATATAATTTTCAAGATGTTCGTTTACCCACCCAGCTCGCTTCGCCCTAAAAACTTATAAAATTTTCTAGAGGCCCCATGATTTCCCTCAAATCAACTCTGTTTAGACAGAGTTGATTCGAAAAGATTCGAAAATTGAGATTCAAAATAAAATTGGAAAAAACTCTTAATTTGCGCTTTGAGGTTAAATTGGTTTGAATTTTTTAACTTTGAAGAGTCTTTTTTATACAAGCCCAGTATTCGGTTATTTGCTGAATACGATTTTATTATGAATAATACTACTTTCATCACGAAAAAGAATTATCTTAAAAATTATGAATGATGTATCGAAGAGTAGGTTATTACAAGTATTTGTGGCTAGGAAGTTATGTGAGAAAAAGGGAGAAAGAGTGAGGGAAATTCATCCCTCACAAATTTTTAATTGCTTTTCTCTACGGTGAATGTAATCGGGGATTTATAATATACATGTTTGTGCTTTTACCTGTCATCTGTATGGTATTAAGTTAGGATCTAATATTCTGCTCTTTCTTTAAAAAACGAAAGTAAGATTTAAAATCAGAAAATGTTTAATTTCATTTTAAAAGACAATTCATTGTGTGTGGGGGGGTCTCTTCGTTCTCCGGCCCCCGAACTTCGGGGGCACTTTCCGGTCTGTGTTCGGGTGTTGCGGCTGCTTAGGGTGTACCACTGCTAGGGGAGTAACCCTTGAGGGAAACACTTTCCAAATATTGTGTCGAGGGGGCCCAAAATTCAAACCCTGCCAGGAGCAATCATGACTCCTAGCTACACTGCAACGATGTTGCTTTGTCTTGTGAACTGAAAGCTGTCGACCAGCTTAAAGGCCATTGCCCACACCCAGCGATTACCGCCGTTACAATGTATTTGAATGGGGATATTTGGCCGCACTTTCCGCTCGGCGACGAGGGGGAAACTGGACAGGGGCCTGGACCGAACAATAGATGGGGCAAGTGTGAGACCGCAGTATTATCATTAACTTTGTTACATTATCCACGGTCCCCAATTACCTTTTGTCAGTTTAATACCTGAGTATCTCTCTCTTTCTCTGCGGTGGGAAAAATTTATTGCTTACAAGTGATAATTGGCCAAGCGGCGAGCGGTTCCCTCTCGATGTGGAAAGCGGCCTTAAGTTTGCGGTTTTCATGACCCTTCTAGGAATAACCTCCTGCCAGAAAGTCGCCTCCTCAGTCCCAAGGTCATCCTTTTGTGGCTATTTTATCTGCTAATCATCTGAAAAGTCAAGAAATATTTCTTTGAATGAATTGGTCAGAAGTACATGTACTTCTGACCAATTCATTTGAAACAGTTGCTATTAACAAAAACTTCTGCTTCCTTTGTGAAAAAGCTCCGTATCCGCAGGCGTTTGTCTTGTCGCAAAATAGTAGCACCGCACTCTTTCAGTTTTAACCAATATAGGAAAAAAATATTTGATTGTAAAAAAGAGAGATTGGAGCGAAATTTTTGAGGGGATTTAGCCCCCTTCAACAAATATATTGAGGGGGCTTCAGTACCCTCAAGCCTCATGGAGCGGCACCTATGCGATAAACTGTCTACAACAGTATTTTATTTAGGTCCCTACCGACACACCAATATGCTTTATTGTGGGCTTATTCTAAAGCTTGTGGAATGGACCAGTTTTTGTGAAATTTGACCGCTTGTAGCTAGAAGGGTGTTTGCGAAATCAACACTTACAGTTTTTGGCTACAATTCGATTTTTAACTTCCCCGATGTTTCAGCTCTTGTAGCTTCTCATAAAATAAAGATATCCTGATGTAAATGCTGCCATCCTATAGGATTTTTTCTGCTCTTTCTAAATATGTGCTTATTTTGCACGATTGTCTTTCAAAAACCTCACAAATTTGTGTTTTTTCGGACGGTATAACGAGAAACAGAATTTCCTTCTATCCACCATAACTCGTAAACAGTTAAAGATAGGACAAGGTTTCTATGGTGTTTTATGCTCCACATGGGCGTTTCTTTCACTCCTTTTCGTTTGGCAGATTATGTCAAATTCACCTTGAATTTTAATCCGCGTTTCTCTTAAAGCAGAATTATTGAATGATTTCGTTACACAGAAAACGAAAACTAAGACTCATTCCAAATAACCGAATTTCACAAAATACGTGACAAATACCCAAGCTATTCTTCAGGTTATACAATATACATATTTTAAGTGTTCAAGGTTTTTTATGTTCCTGTGAACGGATGTATTACTTGGCTGCAGTTTTTCGAGCATGGCGCAATTTCTAATTTTCTAATCAAAATGACATTTGAGAGCGGAATTCGGTTAAGTTGTAATCGGTTATGTAAAAGTCAGAAAAAAAATCTTCCATTAGCACCACTGCCGACTGCTATTTAATTAATAAACAGAAATTATTAAAATTTTCAAAAGATTTTGCAACATACGGAAGTTAAAGCGAATGAGTAAATCTAATGCGTTTATTTTCTCTACCGATGGAAAAAGTCCGTAATACATAAAAGTTATTCTCTTAGTTTGTAAAAAAAAAAAAAAAAAACATTATTTTCAAAATTTCCTAATTAAACGTTGATCAGTTTTATCGGAAAAACTATCGAATGCAAAGTATATAAAGGCCGCATATTTAAACAAATTTTTTAGTCATTACATGAAACATGAGTGATTAAAAAACAATGAAAAATATTTCTAATTGTTTTCAAAAAACTACCGTATGCAAAGTACATAAAAGCCACACATTTAAAAAATTTTTTAGTCACTGCAGGAAACATGAGTGATTAGAAAACAATAAAAAGTAAAATTATTTCTAATTGTTCAGAGAATGTCAGCAGCTAAAAGTAGTTTGCTAAAGACCCCCCCCCCCTCTTTTCTCTTTCCTGCAGAAAAATAATACGAACCTCAACTATTTTTTAAAGACATTAATCGACGCATAAATGAATGTTATCTATATTTTGTTAATTGCACTCTATGGTTTTGTATAGTACATATTCTCTTGATTCATCCACATTTTAAACGTTTATATACACAAATTTTGAGAGTTCACAATAAATCCCAATTTTGATTTCATATGTCAACTCATTAATGTCAAAAATGTTGAAATTGAAATTTTAGTTTCATTGATTTATTAAAAAGTTACTGCGCACTGAAAAATTGGTCCCTTTACTGTTAAGATATTTTAAAGTCAGAACTCCTTAAAAAAAGAATGTATTTTACTATAATTTGCAAAAAAGTACAATTTATAAGTATTAAAAAGTAACGAACGATTTTTTTATCGGTTGTGTGATTTTTTTGATAGTGACTATGAATAATAAAACGATATTTTAAAAATTCATTAAATGGAAACATAAAATAAATTTTGCTGTAATGAGAAAGAAACAGGGGGGGAGAGAGAAAGAGAGAGAGAGAGAAGAGATAATGATGTCAGCGTGTTGCACTATAGCTCAATAAAATTACTTTTTAATTATTTTGAAGAATTTGTTAAATTTAAAAATTTTTAATCATTCGATCGTTAATAAAATTTTTAATGCTCCTTTACAGTTTAAAATAAATTTCAAAATCATTCAGCATGTAAATATATGTAAGATTTAAAAATTTTATGTCTTACCTTTGAAGATCTAGTGCTTTCCGCAGATTATCTCTGAAATAAGCGTATGTTTATGAAAAACATGCAGACCTATCATTCATACTACTCAATCGAAGTTTATGGCTAGTCAAATTTCAGTGAATGAATTGAACGGGATATGAGGGTTCCTTTAACATTTCACAGAAATGTTTCGGCATTTTTTTTTCACTGACAAAGTGATCTTATGTATATATTCTTTTTGGTAGTCACAAAGGTGGAAGTAAATAATAAAATACCTTCAGCATCATCCAAGACCTCTCAAATAGGCTAGTTGCAATCCCATGTAGTGCTTTATTAACGAAAATAATGGATATCTTCTCGTCAAGTTTGTACTAGCAATTACTTTTTCGGCAATTTAGTTTTTTTTCAGTGAAGAATTTTCGGGAAGTCTTTGTCATATTTTGTATTGAAATACTTTTTTGTCAATAATCACACGTGGACCAAAGCAGTTTATAGTACCATTCATATAAACAGGTATTCCATAATAAGTTTATGCGAGACGTTTCGCGCAAAAGAAAAGGTTTCTTTCGTCTCGGAAAATTGTCTCGTCTCGCACAAAATTGCCTTTCTCGACTTCTTTCCTCTTTTCTTTCGTATTAAATGCTGTTTAAGTATTAATTTTTACACTGACGAGCCAAATCATTATGACCACCCCCACATTTTTCAATGAACTCGTCTGGATAACATGAACAGCCCGTAATTAAGTGTGAATGGTATTTAACTATTGCTGGAGAAGGTAAGGAATCGTTCTTGCACTTACGTATGTGAGTGATGGTAAAGGCTGTTGATCTAAGCGAGTTCGATAGAGGGCAAAATGTAATGACCTGAAGACTGAACGAGTACCTCCGAAACTGCACAACTGGTTGGTTGCTCACGATCTGCCGTTTTTAATATTTATAAAGAGTAGATTAATGACGGTGAAACCAGCCGTAGACGCCAGGATGTTGGGCGTCCACGCATCATCAAAGAAAGAGGAAGTCTGAGACTGTCCCGCCTAGAACAGCAAAATCGACGGCAGACAGTGGCTCAGCTGACAGACCAATACATGCAGGCTTCAAGTACAAGCGTTTCGGGACACACAGCTCAGAGGACACTGTTGAATATGGAATTGCGAGCATACGTCCACTCGTGCACCTCCACTTTCCAAGCGTCATCATCAACTACGCCCACAGTGGGCACGGGAACATCGAGACTGAACCATGGATATGTGGAAGAGAGTTCCCTGGTCTGATGAATCCTGGTTTTTCCTTATAGTACCATTGTACAATTGTCGTCTTCCAGGAGAACAGCTGCTCCCTTCTTGTACTGCAGGCTATGCACAGGCTAGTGGCGCTGGTATTATGCTTTGGGGGACGTCGTCTTGGGCAATTCTGGGACCCGTAGTTGTGGTAGAACAGACCACGAATGCTGCGGACCATCTGATCATCACTGGGGATCAGTTGCACCCTTACATGGTGTATGTCTTCCTAACAGGAAATGTAAAATTCCGATAGGACAACGCGCCCTGTCACACGGCTGGAATTGTGCTGGAGTGGTTCGAGGAATATAGTGATGAATTTTAATTAATGTCCTGGCCACCTAACTCGCCGGATCTTAATCTCATAGATGAATTTTGGGATTGTATGATGCGGCAGTTCAGAGCTCAAACACCACCATGCTCCTATATTTTGACTTTGCGTGATCGTTGCTTAAATATTTAGCACAGCCTGTTTCCAGTTATCTACCAAGAAGTCGTGGTATCCATGCCCAGACGAATTGTAACTGTTCTAAAACTCAAAAGAGGCGGAACACTTTATTGAGTAGGTGGTCATAATGTTTTGGCTCTTCAGTGTATTTTTAAAGATCGTTATTGTTTTTCTTTTTAAAATTTTATTTTTAAAATTCAAAAGCTTAACTTACGAAATAATTTACTATGAATAATTTAGCTGTTGTTTTAGGTTTTTTTTTTTACATAGTAGAACTTAGTCCATGCTTGGGTTAGTCTTTCATGTTCGAATAAGAGAAAGGTTGGAATTCGTGAAGGATGGGAGGGTTTTATTAAGAAAAATTTATTTTCAATAAAAGAAATAGAGTTTATCTTTGAGAATAAATCCACAATGAATAGAACGTTTATTGCAAATGCAGAAGAGAGAAATACCTCACCGAATTTGGATAGGTTGACCATAAAAGGACCTTAGCACATATGTCGATTTCTTTGCAGTATGTGTATATCCTGTGAAACTTTTGGGAAGAAATTTTACGTATAATGTCTTGGCGTGTCAGTGTCCCATCTACACTTCCATGTTCCAATGAATGTTTCTTAAATGTGAGCTGTTAGTTCGTATTTCACAAAAGACGGTAGAATCGGGGTATAAATGAGCTCTATGGTGTTACTATTAAATTGATGAGTGTCTGCTTGTTTGCCAAGACTTTCCACAACCTCATTGACTGTAATTCATGTTTACATCAGCTTTTATCCACTTCAATTAATTTTTTTTATTATTATTACTATAAAATTTAAGTATTTCTTCATCAATGGAATTGCTAGTTTGTGTGTTTTGTAAATTTTCTGAAGATTGACTGTCTGAATAAATTGTTACAATGTCATAAAGGGATGAAATAACCAATCTAAATGCTTATAATATTGCAAGTAATTGTGCTTGGAATACTGAATTATGAGAATTTAGTTTCGCATGCCAGCTTTTAATCATTCAATTTTCATGCGAAAAAGCACCAAAAGCAGACCCTATTCCAGATGGGAGCTTGGAGCCGTCGGTAAATATGTAAACTTGTGATTGGAAGATTATTTTCTTAATTGGTGTAATGTCTAGTCTGTAGAGGTTTTTATCTTGGAGTGTAGTATCCATCGTGAGGCATTTTGAAAAACTATATAGGAAATATGAATTGTTATTTAAAAGTATGGAATTTTGAAGTGTTTACACTAATGCGTATTTGGTTTCTCCAATTAAGTTTAATGGAAGTATGTCAGTTAGAATTTGAAGAGTCGAGGGGAGAGATTTTTTATATCCGGGAGAGATTAAAAGCAGTTAAAGTCTTTGTAATATTGGAAGGAGTTTTTTTCTGAGTGGTTGATGTCAGTTTTGAAAATCGGCAAGAACTCACATATGTTATTAACCTAACCGTAATAGTTTTATACCAAATTTTTAAGATTTCCTTAGCGACACTTCTGTTAGTAGAAGCAAATTTGCGTAATTTTGACTTATTAAATTTATTTGTTTCTCTATTTGTTTTAAATGAAGGATCCAAGATGAACAATTATCAAGGGTAAAATCGAGGTATTTTAGAGTCAAATATTGCTTTATTAAAATATTGTTAAAGTTGCTTGTTGGAAGGCACTTGAAGTGTGGCGATGTAATTTTCATCCTAAATTGATCCTTCTTTTGGAACGTGACAACTTGCCATTACTCTATTTCTATATTTATATTATTTTGTTCTGACCAATTCGGACTATATTTGATGTAACGATTGATTTAGATGTTGTTGTTGCTGTTGTTGTCGTGTCCATGATAGACGAGGCTATCCATGGAAAGAGGGATGCCAGAGCCCCCGAGGGGGTTGGACTTCCACTTGTCGGTCCCTAATTTAGAACCGATTCCAGATGAGGGACCAACCACCACCTGGAATCGGCACCCCCAGAGGTATCGTTTAACAACTTGGAGGACATTGGAGCCACGACGGATTTTACGTGCACCAGCTCCCATTAGCGTACACGGTTCCACAGCGGACGAGCCGAGAGGGAGATGACCCTCCCAAGCACTGGCCAAGCCGGATGCTGCTTCACTTGCCGTGTTCTTATGGGAACGGAGTTTAGCGCCCAGACCACTGCGGGACATTGATTTAGATGAGTTTCTAATATAAATCTGCTTTCTCTGGAAAGTATGAAAAGAAATTCGTTACCATCTGCACTTAACAAGCAGGCCCAGACTGGCCATATCGGCTGGTCGGCGATTGCCGAGGGCCCCCGGCCTAAGGGGTCCCTAGCGAGGCCTCCCAAAAACAGATATACTTCTTTATGATTAAAATAATTTGATATATATCAGAGTAGTTTGATTATTTATTTCCTTGTAATATTACGCCTACAGTGGCGTAGCGGAGGACCCCACAGACCCCGCGTCACGAGGGGTCATCAGAAAAATCAGGAGCCCTCCAACAGTTTTAAATAGTTAATTATGGTTTTAGACACGTAATCCTTTCAGTTATTACCTATCCCAATATTTTATTCCCTCTCAATTCTCCAGTAAGGGGCCCCTTTTAAATCTCTAACCGATGGGCCACGAAGGAACCAGTCCGGGCCAGTTAACAAGGAAATACTAGAATCAAATTTTTTGGAGAATCCATTAAAATGGTCCAAAGCTCTAGCACTGCGGGCAACCTCTGAAGAGAAAAAGTTTGGAAAGCGACAGTTATGTCTAGTTTTTTCTAGGTTTTGCGGTGTTATGTTGCAAGGTACACAGTCAAAGCCCCTTAAATTCCACGGAGACGGGAATTGTGTACATATTTTATGTAATGTGTCGTTTAAGGTCCTGCAATATTTGTGGAGGGGTGGCAATACCTTCTGTTTCAGGTATCCCCACAGAAAAATGTCCAGTGGAGTCAGATCAGGCGAACGTGGAGGCCATTCTTCGAAACCGCCATACCCAATTATTTGGTTCTATTTAATTCCCACTTATTTCCTTTGGACTAGGAATCGCAAGCGACACCACTGTGCAACATTGTGGCGTCATTTTTAGCCCGAAAGATAATATTTTATCCTTCTGTTCATATTTCGTGACAGCACAGGTTGGGAAATCACGAAAATACAAATACACGTTTTAACCGTTCTGTTTTTCACATCCATGTCAATGAGGTGTCTTTTCGTACTAAATCGATAACGCTCTGCAACTTTGCTATTCACTTATTTCCCCTATCTTGTACCGTTTTCGAGATACGAAAGCTGACTCCGTAGTTTTCCACCAGGTGGCGCTGTGTCTCATTCGGTAACGCATATCCAATTTACTATACCTAGACACCACGTTTATAAAAATAGCAGCAGCCGCTCCGAAATTAAGATGGTGACAAGGGACTTTAGTGGGCATACTGTATACTATATGCATGCATGCATTTGGAGATTATTTCCAATTACTCTAATCTTATTCTGTATGTGCATAAAAAACATCTGATTTATGGCCTTATATTTTATATTTTACGTAAATATTAATTTAACAAGCTTACGGAGCAGTTTTTTTCTGTGTTATTTTTTTCCTAAAGAATACTTTGTTCATGAGATTATGATTTAACAAATGACGACAGGGAAAAAATAACAAATTTTCCAAACAAATATACAAACACAGCTCCGTAGGCTTACATCATGTGAGTGTTCATTTCCAAGCAAGCTAAATTAAGTTAATTTATGAAGTGAATGTTTATAAAAAAGAAGAGAAAACAAAATACGCCATTAGACTGCAACTAAATTTGTGCTTGCTCCATTGATTTCCTATCATTGAAAAAAAAGATAAATATAAAACACTCAGAAATGATTTGCTAAACTGAAAAAGATTGTGAATAAAATGGTATGTTACAACTACGTCGTTTGGTAGTCATTACCATTATTAATACGGAAGTAAAAAAAATAATAATCGATGAAAATATCGTTTTGATTTATCAACTCGTAAATCTTGTAAATTTGTGTTGAAGCATATTGACCACCTGCTAAATCGACTTTCACACGTTTTTCTGAAACTCATTTTAAAGGTTTAATGTTACTTTGTTAATGTCTGTTTTGACTTTAAAGGATCGATTATACATAATTTTAACGCAAATATATAACGCAGACACTGAACTAAAAATTTTTTACCTCTGCGAAATATAATACAGGGTAGCCATAAGAAAACTTTCCCGATATTATGGACCTGTAGATTCCGTTCTGTTGAACTGTTTGAGATGAAATTTCAGAGATAGTTATTCAGAGGTATGAGCTCGAGATTCTGGAACTGCATAACAAAGTAGTGCTCAGTACAGTGTACGGCTATAGGTACAGAATCTCGAAGTTTCCGAATGGAATTTCCGCGTGCTAAAACTCTAAAGAGTGTTGAAACGGAATGTGCATCACAAAAAAACGGATGCGTTATACACACACGAAAAACACGGTGTGGTGGATAGACCTCTTACCAAGGTATGCTGTTTTTGTCCACTAGGTAATCAGCAACTGTCGCCTGTTGCATAGGAAATATCCTTCGACATGAGAAGACAAAAGGCAGATTGATATGGCGTACAGAAAAAAACTGTAAACGGACAAAAAACAAAAAGTGATTGGAGTGTGATTGGACATAGAGAAAACCTTCGTTAGAAAAAGACAAGGCGCTAACAGCACAGATTGGAGAAAAGGAAACTTTTATTCAGATTACAAATTTTCCACATGCGTGCCATCACAAGCAGTTACGCATTGCATGCGGAAGACTGTGAAAAATAATTCTGAGCGTAGCATAGCATGACGAATCTTCGCAATCTCATGTTTGATAGAATTTTTCAAATCCAGCAAAGTTTGCGGATTGCGCATGTTAACTCTAGATCTGAGATATCCCACGAACCAGAAATCCATACAGTGAGGTCGGGGGATTGCGAAGGTCATGGAAATGGAAGATGACGCGGTCACCAAAATGCTTGTCCAGGACCCTGGGAACAGACGTCGCCGTATGTAGAGTGTAAGAAATCTTTGCGTTAGGAGTTTAGAAATCTCTGATCTGTGGAATCTAGGGACAATCGGAATTTCAGGAGTGAAAAGCGATTTGTCAAAAGCTGCAGAGGAAGAACTAGCTGTGGAACATTTTGAGAATTCTTTGAGTAGAAGTAATGATGGGCGATACTGTGGGGGGTTACCGTGTATCCTGAGAAAATCTCCTCAGTATATTTTTAAAAATAATTTATCCGGAATTTTTCTTAAAACCGTGTGATAAAAACAAAAATATTTTGCACGTGTGGTTTCGTCGCCAAAAGGGCGATGTCTGCATCGTTTCTGGTTGCCTTTTCGGCGTTTTTTTTTTTTTTTTTCATGTTCTGTCGCAGCGTGTTTTTTTTTCAGAATGAGAGAGGTGTGTACTTCGGTTTTGAGAATGATGTTTTTAGCTTCGTGATTCTTTTTTGATTATAAATTGTGATATATATATTGAAATTCTAAAGTCAACTGAGATTAAGTATTCTCGAGAGTCTCTATTTTAAAAATTGGTATGATAGTAAATTTCGTATGCTGGTTATGAAAAATAAAGAGTAAAACGTCTCACATTCGATTTATATTTTTTTCACCGTGATGTAGTTCATGTTTGCCCCCAGGAGCAGAAGGCGTGGCGGTAAGACAATTATCGTTTTCAATTTTAATATATATTATTTATACCAACATGCATCTTGATTAATTTTCGGACTTGGCATTCCCATTTGGGATATTGCGAACACTGTTTCCTTTTGCTGTATACTAGCCACTATTTAAATACCGTGAGTGTATGTATTCTGTTTTTTTTTGAGAACAACTATTTACAAAATGTATTCATTAGGACAAATGGTGCCTCACCAGTTCTTGATGCATAACGGTTAATTGATAATTGATTTAATTGATAATATGTGAAGAAAATTTTAAGTGCATATATAAGGAAGATAATAATAATAATAAAAATAGCACTAATAAGAAAAATTAACATTTACAGAATTTTTTTTGAAAAATAGCCAACATTATGGAAACGTCCAACAAATTTTCCATAAACATAAATTCTTATGATGGGGACCCTACTCTATTTGATTTCTTTGCCGAGCAAATAAAATCGGTATGTACTCTCAATAAATTATCAAACGAAGCTGCTCTCAAGTTTGTGAAGTCAAAACTCACAGGAGCTGCATTAAGATTGTACATTGAATCACCTACTTTGAAAGATGTTAAAACGTACACGGAATTACTAACTGAGTTGAAAAAAATTTTCATTTCCCCTGCACAGTCTTCTGCTGTACAAGAACTAAAAACAATAACAATGCTTCCTAATGAGAACATTCCTTCAATTGCTCACAGAATAGCAAAATTGACTAAACAGGTGTATCCGAATTTGACAGATAATGCTTCTTTACAGCAAATAATGCTGGTGTCTTTAATGCAAGCTGTTCCGAATTCCATCAAGGTAAAGTTGGTTGAAAAACAATGCAAAACCTTTGATGAGGCTGTAACACATGCAAAAGCTCTGTTTGAACAATATTCGAGACACAATATTTTAAACTACCTTGTCGATAATCAATCACAAAATTTTGCGGATGATCTTTCATTACTGAAAGAGCAAGTAAATTTAATAAAAACCAAAAATGAAAATGTACAAGCTAATAAACACACTAGTAAGGAAGGTTACAGAAAATTGAACAAAAATTTCTTCAATAAAAATCGCTACAACAATGTGGCATCTCACAGGCAACACTCTAAAATGAATGCAAAGTACTTTGGTTCCAATAGCCAAGATAAGCAAACCTTTGTGTGTGCATATTGCGATCGCAAGGGACACACAGCAAAGTATTGCCGGATACTCAAACGCGACAATCAATTTGATAGACACAGGAACATTTATAGTAGACACAGTCAAGTAGTCAATAATTATAGACAAGGGGAACAAGGGCGTGCTCGAGAACAACATTGCTACTGTCTTCAGCCTACGATAGCGCCAGCTGCTCCAGCAACAACTCATAATAATGAAACATGTTTAAATAATTGCAATATATCATCTAGCTTACATGGCTGTGCTCGTAACTGTGCATCAGAGAACTTTCACCCAAACTTCCTGTGAGAAGCGGAAATTCAGGGCCGTCCGCTTCTCATGAATTTAGTGCCCCTAATTTTGTTTCATCACAATTTCTGGAAAATCGAGTTCTTCCTGATATACAACAGAGAAGTACACAGAATCATACATACAATAAAAATGCTTCCACACAAACATTCTTTGAAAATGATGATCATGTTGTAACACAAGAACATATAGCTTCACAGGTAGAGATTCAAGACACGTCAGCTACAAAAGCTATTCAAACAAGCAACCTAACTCATTCTGACACTTTTCAAGAATTTGTGTTTTCAGTCAATCAAGCTCACAATCCTTTACCTGTAATTGATATAATTTTAGTCAAGTTAAATTTTCCATTTTTGATTGACTCAGGATCCTCTATCTGTATAATGGACGCTGAATTTTTTTACTCCATAAAATCTTTCACAAAATATAAGTTTTTGGCTAGAACAGTTACAATTTCCACCATAAACTCTGATGTCAAGTTTTCTGGATGTGTAGACATTTCTTTTAGAATAAACAATATTCATTTTAGACATAATTTTTTCCTGGTCAGGATGCCCCATAACTCGCCATTCAGAGGAATTTTGGGCACCGACTTTTTGAAAAAAGAATCCATTATTGTAGATTTCAACACAAATACAGTGAAAGTTAAAAACCTAAAAATTCCTTTTGTGTCTTCTGTTCAGTCTCAAGAAAAACTTATTAATAATATTGAAAATAGGGAAATCTCTATAACGGAGATTTCTGAAGGTACTTGCCCGTCAAATAGACATGCAAATGACTCAGAAAATGGCGTATCCCTGTCAGTAACTGAAAACAATTCCAGCAAGAATCCAAACACAGTAAAAGTTTGCAGAAAAACAGTCATCCCTCCAAAGGAACAAAAGTACATAGAAGTCCGTATGCAAATGCATGGAAATTTTAAAGACTTTCTTTTTGAACCTTTCCACAGAATCAAAAACACAAAAACAAACACATCACTACATTCAGTTCCTGAAGTAAATGAAGAAATGTCTAATGACAAGTGCAAAAGCACGCACACTGGTCAAATTTCACAAAATGGCAAAAGAACGCATAAGGGCAAAAACGAAATAAGTTTCCATATTTTGGTTGAGAATTTGTCAGATAAACCAGTTCACATCAACAAAAACTCAGCAATAGGTGAATATTTTGAAATTGATGAAGATAACCAAAACACAAATGTAGAACAAATTCATTTAATACAAGCAGATGATCAAATCAAAAATATTAGAGAATAAGAATTTAACCTACAAAATTTTAATATAAAACACTTAATAGATCATGAACGTCAGGAATTTGAGGAGCTACTTACAAAATACAAACAGGTCTTTGCTACTTCCCTAAAAGCTATGGGACATACTGATCTGGTGATACCAAAGTTATCATTTACAAGTGAATATCCTCGTCGATCACCACCCTTTCCCATTCCTCAGATTTTGCTGAAGGAAACGAAAGAACAACTTGATCTGATGCTGGAAGCTGGAATCATCTCCAAGACCATTTCAGATTGGTCTAGCCCTTTATTGCTCGTCAAGAAAAAGTTAGGTCCTGATGGAAAACAGAAATATCGTCTAGCACTTGACCTGCGGCTAATAAACACAATAATCACACAAAGTGCATACCCGCTTCCCAAAATTGCAGACGTAATAAACAACATATCACAATACCAGTATTTCTCCAACTTAGATTTGCAGTCTGCTTACCATCAAATTGCATTGCCCGAGGAGTACAGGCCAGTGTTGTCATTTAATACTCCTTTTGGTGCCTATTGCTATAATAGGTTAGTTTTCGGCCTCAAGAACTCTGCGTCAATTTTTCAACATTTAATTGATAAAATCATTGATGAGATAAATATTCCAGGCATCCTAGCATATCAAGACGACATAGTTGTCGCTGCTAACACTTTTGAAGAATCTGTTGAAAAACTATCTAAATTGTTTGAGTGTTTCCAAAAATATAATTTAACTTTGTCTCCAGCTAAGTGCAATTTTCATAACACAAGCATTAACTATCTAGGTTTTGAAATATCTAAACACATTGTTAAACCGATCAAGCAAAACATCACAAAAATTACTGGATTTCCTATTCCAGATACAAAAAGAAGACTAAAAAAATTCATTGGCTTATGCGGTTTTTATCGACATCTTATTCCAAAATTTGCCCAATTGACAGCAGATCTCAATGACCTTACTACCCCTAAAGCACAGTTCAAGCTAACAGAAAAACATAAGGAATCATTTAGCAAATTGCAGGAGATATTCTTTAAAGAACCATTTCTTAGACAACCCAACTGGCAAGAGAAGTTCTACCTTAACACTGATGCTTCAACCTCTGCCATTTCAGCATGTTTGTTGCAGAAGTTTGATGGTGAATTGCTTCCGTCTCGTACTTTTCTAAAACTTTAAACAAGCACGAAAAGAATTACCCAGCCATTAAACTGGAACTTATGGCCATAGTCAAGGGAGTTCAAGCGTTTAAATATTATCTCTTCAACAGAGAATTTGTTGTACTCAGTGATAGTGAACCACTTAAGCACTACAAGAGGATTTCTTCTCCTACCGACCTTACAACTCGTTGGTTGTTAGCCCTCAGTGAATATAACTTCACATTTCAGCATATTGCTGGACAGAAAAATGTCCTCGCTGATTATTTCTCCAGAATTCCCGTGGAGTTACCGAAGAAAGATGTCGTAACAGAACCTAACCTTTTAAAGTCAAATGAAATTTTACCTGTTGAGGAAATTTCTCACTCTCAAAAGGAGTTCTGCAATCAAATGTCACATACTGTGAACACAAAAGATCCGTTGCTAGAAATATCGACCCAGACTTTTCTACATGAACAAATAAATGATCCTGAACTGGGAAAAATATACAACAACACTAAAATGGGAAAACAATTGAGGAGACATCAGGACTTTCAGATTTCTCCAAATAATCAACTACAAAAACATTCTCTACAAAAACATAAAAATCAATCACTCGGAGCAGTGCAAATCATTTGCACCAAGACTAGTCGTTCCAAAGTCACTCATTCCAAAAGTTCTCAGAATAACTCACATTGGGCATCTGGGAATTGCCAAAACTTACGCACTACTACAAGAGAGATATTTTTGGAGAGGAGCATATCAGGATACTAAACAGTATGTTGAGTCTTGCACTATTTGCCTCCAATCGAAACCACAGAAGATTCCACAAGCACCGTTTCAAGATACATTTGTACCAAGTCATCCAGGAGAAATGATCTCTATGGACCTAGTTGGCCCCTTTAAAAACAAGATGTACGTATTAACAGTAATTGACATTTTCTCAAGACACATGGAACTGTACCCACTGAAAAATATCACTGCAGCAACAGTTTCAGAAAAATTTTTAAAATATATATCTACACATGGGCGACCAGCACAAGTTTTATGCGATTTGGGAAACCAATTTACTGCAGAGATTTTCAAATTCGTAAACAAAGTTTTGCAAATCAATCTTATGCACACCAGTGTAGCACACCCACAGGCGAATGGAATTTCAGAACGCATCAACACCAGTATTAAATCCACTATCAATGCTCTGCAGCTTGAAGGCCATTCTTTTCTTCATGCCATTGATCTACACAAAGCAATTTATAATGCTTCAAAACATCCAGCAACAGGATTTTCACCTAACAACATTCATTTTGCCCGTGACCTTTCTTTGTTCACTGACACCCTGGACCTGACTCAAACCCCAAAGAATAATACCTCTGATTACAAGATGTTCCAAATTTTAGAGGCCATAGAGAGCATATATCGCTTGGTCTTTAACAATCTGAAGGTCTCCCAAGAGCTCAACAAGGCACGTCAAAATTCAAGCAAAAAGCTCAGGATGTTCAACTGTGGTGATAGGGTATACATCAAAACACCAGCTGCTTTCAAACAAAAATTGGACGGTCCATTTAAAATCATAAAAAAATTAGGCCCAGTTAATTATTTAGTACAAAGGGATGGAAACCCCAATTATTGAAAGTTTGTTGTACACACTAACAGGATTGTTCTATCTAAGCCCAGACCAGATAGACTCATTGAGTCTACCGTGAGAACTTATGGTTCTCATTATCAAATTACAAAAAAAATTAATCCAGTCTCTTTCCAGCAGAGTGTCTACCCTTTTCCTGTAGGAGATGCTCCAGGTGTGGGAAATCAAACTCCAACGCCAGAGGCCCTTCCTAGCCTGTTGCACCATGTCCCTGTTGCTCCATCCGAGGATGATGTCAATCAGGTGGTAATCGTCTACGATCATGGAAAGGATGACGAGACTCCCTGGCAAGCTCACAACCTTTCTAATGAGGTTTCAGGTGATGAAGCACGTTCCTCAACTTTTACCCGGAGGATACCCTCTACCTCTCCAGGAAATCGTCCTGTAACACCTTCTGCAGATTCCCCACTGGGTGAGAGGAGGCTCATACCCTCTCGATCTCCTGTTCCGACCCTGTCTACCGGCTCTGCAACAAATGTTTCTAAGAATAGGTCCATACCCTCTCTCACAGAACTTGAAGTTATGGCATCATCTCCTCCACCTGGCCTCACAGGGATGGCAGACCCTGTTCCAAATACCAGCGGCTCTCCTGCTTTCACCAAGGTGACCACTGCACCCTCGACTCCTGTGTGTGGTGTTGTTCCTCCTGTCCCTGATGTGCCAATAACTCCCAAACATCGATTAAAGGGTAGCAGTCGATACAACCTGCGCCCTCGCCATTAATTTGAACTATTACTTTTCTGAATAGAACTCTGAGAACTTTTTACCTTTATGTTGTGCAAATTTTTCTCACACTTTGATATTATATGCACTGAACTTTACACAGACAGATAAACTTTTTCTAGCCATTGTACATCTATACCCCTTTTGCACATATATATATTATTTCTCAAGTGTTGATATAAAATGTTTTTCTATTGTGTATAACGTGACAATTTAGTATTTTAATTATGATGTTTGTATCTTGAGTATTATGTTTCTATTTTGGTTATGATATTTTGTATTCGGTATATGGATTTTTCTCAGATGTTGATAATATTAATATTCATATTAATATGCAAAGTTTGTTGTATGGAGGTAAAGTATTAAGGTGGTTTTACTTACAGGTCTTTACAGTATGTTGTATTATTAAGACAGGTGTGAAAATTTTTCTGCTGGCAGAAAATTTCTTACATGTGTGTCTGATTAATATTTCTCTTCACTTCTTTTCTTCTCTCTCCTCTTGTGGCCTGATCAACCACAAGTTCTGTTACTCTGTTCTTTTTAGTCATCTGTTTACAAACTCAAAGAATTACCTTGATTTGTTTACTACAATATAATAGTATTATGGTTCATCAACAATGAGTGCTATGCTTATGTGTGAATATTTTTTTTCCTTCTATGTATAATTTTTCTTGGTGTTTTACATTTTGAGTGCATTCACAAGATATATACTTTATCATGAGATTTTGGATTTTTGCTTAATGTCAATTTAAAAAAAAAAAAAGGGAATATTTTTGGGTTATGAATGAAACTTTATGCAACTATACATTTTTTTTTTCCTTTTGTATAGTTGGCCAACTAACATTGTGTACTTATCATATTTTTTTACATAACCAAGAACCTTTTGTATCTTTGTGTGATGGGTACTTTAGAGAATCATGTCTTCTGTAAGAATCAGGGAGTTATGATGTGCAAACTTGTAAGGGTAAGGTGCTCCTTTTGTTGTGTGTGAAGTTTACATAATGTGTTTAACATTTCAGTGAAAATTTCATTGTTGCATTGAATTTATGTGTCAGACCTTGTTCTAGAGACCTTGGGAACTTGATCTCAATTTTTTTTGTGTAGCGAAGGGGAGTATATCCTGAGGAAATCTCCTCAGTATATTTTTTAAAATAATTTATCCGGAATTTTTCTTAAAACCGTGTGATAAAAACAAAAATATTTTGCACGTGTGGTTTCGTCGCCAAAAGGGCGATGTCTGCATCGTTTCTGGTTGCCTTTTCGGCGTTTTTTTTTTTTCATGTTCTGTCGCAGCGTGTTTTTTTTCAGAATGAGAGAGGTGTGTACTTCGGTTTTGAGAATGATGTTTTTAGCTTCGTGATTCTTTTTTGATTATAAATTGTGATATATATATTGAAATACTAAAGTCAACTGAGATTAAGTATTCTCGAGAGTCTCTATTTTAAAAATTGGTATGATAGTAAATTTCGTATGCTGGTTATGAAAAATAAAGAGTAAAACGTCTCACATTCGATTTATATTTTTTTCACCGTGATGTACTTCATGTTTGCCCCCAGGAGCAGAAGGCGTGGCGGTAAGACAATTATCGTTTTCAATTTTAATATATATTATTTATACCAACATGCATCTTGATTAATTTTCGGACTTGGCATTCCCATTTGGGATATTGCGAACACTGTTTCCTTTTGCTGTATACTAGCCACTATTTAAATACCGTGAGTGTATGTATTCTGTTTTTTTTTTTTTTTTGAGAACAACTATTTACAAAATGTATTCTTTAGGACACCCTGGTTGGAGAAACAAAAGGAAATTCCTTCTAATAGGCAAATCGCGGAGAAAAGATTATTTAGTGTAGCGCGAAAACTCTAATTCAATATGTATGAAGTAATCAGAGGCGTCCTTAAGGGAGGGGACAGGGGGGAGTATCCCCAACCAAAAATATATTCCAGTAGGCAAAATCCCATTCTTCACTTGGTAAAACTATGTTTCAGTTGGAGGAAACAAATGCATTTTGGACTCGAACTTCAGAATCTTATTATTTTTATGTATTTTTCTACTATCAATTTCTTCTCTTTCGGATCGGGACACGCAGGATTTTTTCTAGGATCATAAAATGAATAGCGTAGTAAACCGTGGGAGGGCGGTCAGAGAATCGAGACTTCGCCGGGACTGAAAGGACATATGCAAGGTTTGTGGTATCCTATGGGTGTAAGATGACAGCAAAATATGTGTTTTTCGCAGTTATGTGTCAATCCGACCCTCTCTTTTTTTCTTTCAAGTATAGTATAACCTCGATATCTCGAAGTCGAAGGGACACCGAAAAAACTCGAGTTTTCGAGGTAAAATAAAAGGAAGCCAGTTTGTAAAGAAAAACTCATTTATTCGAGATATCAAGTATTTCAAAATATAGGGGTTACACTGTATTTGGCTTTTACCTTCCCAATGCACCTCATATTTGGCTATTAAGTAATGCAGAAAAGTTTGTGCACAAGATTTTTCATTCGCTGTTTCCTGGCAGTCCAGTGACCCCTTCACATTAAAAAAAAAAAATTCTACAGGGAACACCCGGGGCTATGTATACTATCTGGGTCACAAAAGATATGATTAGGCACCAGATTCCTGTCCTATTTCCTATTGTGGTGTATTTATTAAGATGCTGATGTTGAGCATGGTGTAAAAAAAAGCTGCTTCTAATAGCAATAAAATTAGACATTGACAAGTTCATTCATGGCTGCATTGTTTAGATTAATGTATGAATTCGAGTTATTGCTCTTCAGATGCAAAGGCTTTAGTAAAAATTTGAAAGTAAAATCTGCATAAATATGTAATCATTTGATTGATCGATATTGCTATTTATGTGTACATTTATTTGCTTCACAACAGAAAGTAAGCAGACAGTAATGCATTAACTATTACAGGGGCAATCGAGCTGTGCCTCGATTTGTTTTGTATGCAAGTGTAAAAAAGAAATAAAGTACACTGAATAATTTACTCGTAAACATTTTAACTAAATTATACCATATCGCTCCATGTTTCATGTTATGCCGTAGATGATGTCAAATAGCTACAGATACAATAATTAGTAGTAGTATTATTAAGAAATCATTTAATGTGTGATCTACCATAAAAAATATAAAGGTTTTGTGAATCATCAACAAAGCATCCTCATAATCTGTAGTTACAGTCATGAAGAGAACTTAGAATTTTTCTGCGGAATGACGAAAGCCATCATCTTTCTTCTGTTTTCATTTTTTATCTTAAAATTGTTTTATCTGCTCTCTTTCATTGTTTTAAATACCCCCTAGTAGATACTTTGCCCACTCCCATTGCTTCTGGATTCGATTGAAAAACATATGCAGGGAAGCACTGGCGCACGCAAGGAATGGGTCCAAAAGAGTTAACTTTGGCTCATTAAATCAGCATGTAATTTTTGAGAGTTTGATACATTATATGACTTTACTAAATATAACTGCATGTTTTCCAATTATGTTTTCATTTATTTATCTTAACTGCTGAAGATAAATAAATAAAACATAATTGGAAAACATGCAATTGTATTGAATCACGGAAGAATCTATAAAAGGTATCACGATAAAAAAATTATGTTCCACATTTTTTTTCAGTTGGTTGTCAGTTCTGATCCTTGAATGTCGGCCGTTCACGTGCAAATTAAAATGGACAGCCCCTTTTTTTACAAACCTTATGCTTTAAATTTTTCTTTTTCGACGCCCTTAAATTTGGCTGCCCGCATGCTGCGCACTACCTTGTCCCCGTTAGGCTCTGGTGTTACCTTTATGTGCTGGACCCCCTCCAAGGCAATCCTTTGTTCTCTACTGCAGGGAAGTAATAGGATTCCAAAAAGGAAATCTTAAACATTACTCCCCCTTGCATATGCCACTGTCTGAACTTGTTGCACAGTGGAAGTAACTTTATTTTTTGCCCTTTATCAAGATGCTGAAAGGGTTATAGTGAAAAGAAATGATGGAAAACATGATTTGAAACAGGCAATTTTGATTGAGGCTAATTGGAAATTTTCCAAATTTTGAGTTCGCATATTTCATAGTTCTCCCCCCTCCCAATCATGATGCCTTCGCTACACCTCTGTAAGCAATATATATATAAATAACTATGTATGAGGAGAAGACTATGATAAAAGTATTTTTAGAATGGGAACAACAGTTAGTAATTGAGAAAGTTCCAGGGAAGGAGGTTAATTAAAAATTTGTGCACTACTTGCCTCATCATCCTGTAGTAAAACCGGACAGTTTGACTACTAAGATTAGATCTTTGTAAGATTTAGGGAATGGCCATCGGCGTTGTATCAGATATACGTCGTGCTTTTCTGCAAATTGAACTAGAAAAAAGGATCGTGATTTTTTGGGATTTTTGTGGTGGGACTGCAATAATAGAATTCAAGAATTCCGACATAACCCGATAGTGTTTGGCTTAACCAGCAGTCCATTTTTCCTTAGAGCGGTGATAAAAGTGTCATTTGTCGAATACAGAGGGGCAATTTGAGGACACAAACTTATAAGTTCCTTTTATATAGATGATTCGGTCACTTCAGTTGATAATTTTGACGATCTTTTATTTTGTATTCGGCAGAATTAATAGCAGAGGCTAAATAAGACTTGAGATCCCGGGAGTTCGGTTCTTAGGAGGAAAATTGGACTAATCCAGAAATGCTTGTAGACGAGGCAAAAATAAATTCAGAACAGAAAATTCAAACTTCGACATTAATCTTAAAAGAGAAAAAATTTGGATGATCTGAAAACATCGAAATTCTTTCGAATTGCGCGTGTGACGTGCAAAGGGTACAAAGCCACTGTGACGCCCCCCATACATCTCCTACTAGATCGGGGGAGAGATGCCTGTGTATTCGACATTATAGACATGGATTTGTGCGGCCCCCTTTACCTGAAGTCAAGAACAAAGGTACGGGTCGTCCTCTTCAAGTGTGCAGGCTATCGAGCTATCCGTCTAGAACTCGTTTACAGTCTTAGTACGGAAGCTCTTGTACAGTTTTAGACGACTCATTGCGAGAAGAGGGAGACCCTCTACTGTACACACTGACAATGACAACAATTTTACAGGCACAGAAAACACCTTGAAATCCGTTGAGAGCAAGATTGCGGCCGAAAAGCAGCTCTCTGTCATCAATTGGAAATTCATCCCCCCCCTACCGCAGCGTGGTGGGGTGGATTGTGGGAGCGATCTGTGAAGGAGCTCCTTGTCCGAGTCTTAGGTCGCACCACATTAAACCAGGAAGAGCTCTACACTGTTTTGTGCGATGTAGAAGCGACCATCAACAGTAGACCTCTAACCTATTTAGCTGAGGATCCGGAATCCTTCACATCAATCTCTCCATCTATGTTCCTGCAAGAGGTGCGACAGTTCGGTGTACCTGAATTTGATAACCTTGACAAACGAAGTTTGAATATTCGATTCAAGTACTGTCAAAATCTACTTCAAGCATTACGAAGTCGATTCCGTAAGGAATATTTAGGCCAGCTAGTGCAACGACCATCTCAAATCCAACAAAGTTTACAAGTTGGCGATGTTGTCCTAGTCGACAGGGACAACAAAAAACGTCTACTTTGACCCATGGATGTTATAGAAAGTGTTCTACCAAGCCGAGACAGAATTGCAAGAGTCGTGAAAGTGAAAACGAAATCAGGATCTGTAATAAGACCGATACAAAACCCATTGGAAATATCGAGAACTAAGGACCCGGTAGTAAAAACTGTGTTTGAAAACCAAACACGGCGTGGCAGATTACTGAAAATGCCAGAAAGATTGTGACTGTGAACAAAGAACTTTGCCATAAACCTAGACACTTTATTTCGAACTTTTTACAATTATTCAGAACTTAAAGTACTCTAGGACATTTTAAGAAAGTTTTAAAAAAAGGGTGATATTGTGTGTGATGGAGATCACATATTTAATAATAATTTTCATATGTGTACTTTCTTAAATTTGATATATTTTAAATCGAGCATTTTAACTTTAAATTTTCTTCTCATTTTTAACTACACCGTCTTTCAAAATTTTGTGTTACCCTTTTTTTCCACATGTTTAATTTCAATTAACTGCTTACTAATCCGGATTTCGTGCTAAAATTATTTTATCGCCCTTTCTTCCATGTCAATAAAAAGTCCGTTACATTTCTTTAGCTCTCCTAACTGTAAAGAAACATCTGTTTCTTTACGGACCTTACGGTGAGTTTGGACCGTAAGATCTATGTTGGGCCCGCAAGCTGCATTTTTTAGAAAGGCGGTGCCTCCCATAAAAGTAGTTTCAAGAAAATGTTTTGTATATATTTTAAAACGATGTAGATAAAAGTCGTGTGAATAAAATTTACACAGTTTAAGAAATAAAAACCTAGGTCAATGTTTTGGAATACCCTGTATATAAGTATAACAGGAGTTGGGAATGTGGTTATTTTGTACAACATTAAACTTTCAGAGGCGATTTTCTGTTATATATACCAAATATTCTCAGTTACGAGTGTAAGTATTAATAGGCATGGAAACTTTTTTTTTTTTTTTAATTCTAGAAAATCAGAAGTAATTTTAAATGCTACAATACGTATTTGTTATAAAATTTTAAAAAAGCATATTTTTTAACGATACCTTATTTTCTTACAGTATCCAAATAAACTTGGTAACATTCAAGAATTAAATAGATAACTTTAACCTTAGTTGAGCACTTAGGAATTCACATAGCCAATAAATAATATTCGTTGCAAACCTGAAATGAAACATTTTGCGCAAGCAGTACCGCAGATTAGTTCTAAAACGGATTAACAGCATTTGAATTAACGTGAGTAAACAGTTTATCGAGGATTGTTGGGGAACATGCAGAGTTTTATGTAAACACTGAAAATGCAAACACGAGGCAATTAAGAACAACCATAGAAGAAGAAAATTAAAAAATAACAAAATAAATGTTATCCTTTATTTTCGTTACTAGAAATTAACTGTTTGCCTTTCCGTATCTCGAAGTTCAGCGAAAATTCTGTGCTAATTTAAAGATAAGTTATTTGTGTTTGGTTTATTCTTTTGCCCTAGGAAAAGTCTTTGCATGCTTTAACTTAAAAAAAAAAAACACTAAATTAAAGACTTGTTACATTATTAAGTACTTCGAAGGGTCCTAAATACATTTTAGAAGTATTAAACTAGTTTTAGTTCTATTAAATTTAAATACAAATATAACAAATACTATAGCGATTTCAGCTGGAGAGGACGTATAGTAACCATGTATGCAGGATTCAAGTCTAAATTGTTCAATGGCCTATTTTATAAGAATGGTAAACGTGGACCTTAAATATGTACAGACGAAATCTCATGGTGGTTAGCAGTTTCCGAGGGATGTCAATATTTGGAAGTTTTTACATTTTCTGATGAGAATCTAAATTCTTTGCTATTATCATAGCAAAAACTTAAAAGGGATCCTGAAGCTTTTAGCAAAACATAGATGATCCTAGAAGCAAAGCATACAAGCCAGATTTATTCAGCAACAAAATCCAACAGGTATTTGCATCATAAAGATGTAAGTTCGCAAAATCTGTAATTTCTTTTGCTGAAGCACTGAATTTGAAATTTGAAAGACTCAGTTCTTCGAGATCTATAGCACTTATAGGGCTTACATCTCAGTTGTTCCGAAGTACAAGTTCATATTTTTTTTAATGCAAGTACAATATCAGCACAAGGACGGACAAATTTACAACCACACCCAAAGCCGGGAGTCGAACCCGGGCCCAAAGGATGGTAGTAGGGCGAGCTAGCCACTACACCGCCTGAGCGGCTGCTGAAGCACTGTTAGTTTCAAATGTGAAAAGCAAAATATCTAAGTTTTAGCAGGTTGCCATTTTCCAATACTTGTGGATTTCTGAGATAATGATTGTCATCTAAAAATATTCCCTGTGGTTCTCGCATGGCTTCCGGCGCATTACTGGTTCAAAATTCATTCTTTTAAAATCTTATTCTTTCAAATTTTTGCTCAAGCAGCTTTATATAAGGATCTGTATGCTTATTTCAAAATTTTTATTAATTTTTTTTAACCCGTTTATGCCTAGTGTCCCTTTTTTGGGACGGCATTTTCGCTATCATTCGAAAACGTTATTTATATTTCCTAGCCTTTATTCACGAGTACTGAACCTCAACTCTACAAAATATTTTAACATAACCAAGTCGGATCTTCACTCTTCAATTTTTATACATAATGATTTTAAAAAGAAATCGTCCCTTGTACAAGAAGTTGACATCAGAAATTTATCTATTATTGTTGGTATTAGCAAAAATCGGTAAAGTCGCTGAAAATTCTGGGCACAAATGGATTACAGAAAATTTTGAACACTGACTAATCCTTGTGATTCAACACCGGAGCGAGGGTATATAGACGAGTCGGAATGGCCGCTAACGTTGTCTTTATGCTTCAGATAACTATCACTTAAAAGTTCTAACACGTTAACCAAATTTTATTCTTGATTTTGCAGATATATTTTCTTTTCTTTTTCTCGTAGAATATTTATACGCAAATTAATGATTAAGAATCGCGTTGAATGTTTATATTATTTATAAACTCGAATTAGGAATTTTTGTAATACATCATCACCATCATTTAGTGTACATCATCATGTACACTAAAACTCTTTAATTATCATAAAATACCGGAAAAGCGCCCCCCCTCAGTCTTCAAGGAAAATTGCGATCTATGGGGGCGGATAAACGGTAAAAATCGGAAAATATATACCGTTCAAGCGCCCCCTGTATCTTCAAGTGAAGCTGAATTCATACTGTCAGTTCCGTACCGCTAAGACGCCGCAATGACGTCACTCAGCGAAACAAAGCGGAGAGCATTGTTCTGACGTCACACTTTGTTGGCATATGGCGTGATTTCATTCGTGTCATCTGTTGTATCAGCATCAAACAATCATCAACAAAAAGCAAAATTTTGAAAACAATAAAGATCTTACCAGAAATGAATTTAATTATGAGGAAATAGATTACACACTAGGGTGACGCAAAAATGCCGACTATTTTTTTTTTTTAGTCTCGTGTGAAAAAAATGTTACTTTTTGAGGTTTTAAAAGCCCCCTCCAAAGGACAGCTGAAAAAAAATTTTTAAGAGGTCGCTCAACATTTTTTTAAATTTCAAAAATCGAATTTTTTTCTTTCTTTTTTCTCGTTACGGTATAATTTTATAGACTAAAAAAAGAATAAGTTTCTGAAAGTTTCAGTTCAAAATTTAAATTTTGAAAGGTCGCTCACAATTTCTTTTAATTTATTAGTGCATTATTTTAGATCTTTTCGAGCGACCTTTTAATATTCAAATTAAAATTCCATACATTTTTTCTTTTATTTAGTACAATAATCGATAAAAATGCACTACTAGATGAACTAAAAATCAATAAAATCTGTTAAAATTTAAAATTTGGTTTCAGAATTAATAACAAAGCTTATTGAAATATTGTTAAAATGTTGTAGTTGATTAAGTAGAATTATTAAATTTTTAAAAAAAAATATGTTTTCTATATTGTGCTTGATTTTTAGTTCATCTCGTGGTGTATATTTACCTGTGTGTAATAGTCACCCTATTACACACAGATTTAAAATTGTTATTTTTTAGACAATAAAAATCAGTCAGAAAGTATAAGTACTCAATTTTACTTTTGAAATACTTTTAATATACTTTTGATAGTCTAATACTTATAAATCCTCGTCGAGTGAAGTGGGCAATACAATGAAAGTTTTTACTAACACAGAGAAAGTCAACCTTTAGGGTAGAGGGCCGCTGCAAGCCTCCGGCCAGTATGAATCCACCTTAAGGGGGCGTTTATTCGGTATGTTAAGAATAAACGAAATGCACCATCAATCAACCATAGATTTAGGAATACCTAAAATGTAAAATATAAAATAGAACATTCGTTGCAATACTTCAAACAAATAAATAAGTTCGAGGGAAAATATTTCGATACGAGTACTTTTTAAAATACAGATCGTTCTAAAATGATTGAAAATACCATTATAATTTAAGTTTTGCCATTCTACGCATGCGCATGCCACTATCATGGCTACCGTTTGGAGGCAACAAGTTTTCTCTCGCTATGATCCATCTCACAAGTTTTCTCTCGCTTTGATCCTATATCTATGCAATCAACTAACCTCTCAATTCTCAAATCAAAAATTTCCCTGTTGCACCAGAAAAGCAGGGTGGTGTTTGTTAGAAGGGGGGTTTTGCTGTATTTTAAGGTAATTATAAAACGGTGTAGGAACACTGCGTAGGCAAATTCTGCGTTTCTGAGTGATTTCCCGACTACTTATTACTTTAATCTTTTTTGAAATGCTTACCATGGTTTTAAATTTATCTTGCATTTGAAGGTGAAAATTTCTGTAATATTACGCATTTCTTTTAGTGGCTATTTTATAATTTTTTTATGTTAGAATTTACTGGTTTAGTTTTAATTTTTATAGTAAATCTAGTTTTCTGATAAATTAACTAATTTAAGATCAGATTAGAATAGTTAGATCTCTTACCGCGCCTGTTCTTTACTGGGCGTTCTCTGGTTACATTTAACTTATAAAACACGTTCTGAAGCTTAAAATTTCCATTATTTACACCAGAGTAATTTGTTTATTATGATGTGAAGTTTCCAGCTTTGTTACAATTTACTGACACTGAGCACTTGCAAATATATGCTGCTACAACAAACATGATGACAATTCATTTTAGGTCTAATTACTACTTAGAGGCGTCTTCATCTCTATTTGATCATGCACGTTAAATAGAACTGTTATGAATATGGCAGTTGAATTATTTGTCTACCGAATAGTCTATATCTACAGATTAGCGCATAAATGGAACCAATTATAATAGTTTTAGCTTTGAAGTCAAACTCTCAACACATGATATCGATGCATCGTATTTCCGCAACAATTTATAATGTATTACTACATTATTATTCCGCTAAGATCCTTCTTTTGAATTTATATTCATAATTAATTCTAACCTTTCCTGGAGCATATTTTAAACTATTACATTAGCAAATTTGCAACTTCATTCCATCAAAGAATGTTTTTTTTTTTTTTTCAATGCAGCAGGCGAGCTTGAACACAATTCTATCGCCAGGTGGATACAGAGCACAAATTACAAAGGTAAAGCACACAAAGAAAAGCACACAAACAGACGAAATAGCTAGACAGTGAAGGCAAAAAATATATAGAAAATCAAGGCAGCAAACGAAATAAAAGTTCTCTTGCTTCCCAGTAGCGGGAGTAAATACTCTCTTCCTTTAATGCGGGACAGAGGAGGAGGTGATCCACATTCATCACCCGATTGCTGCTGCAAAGGGGGCAGGCAGGGCTACTCACAATCTTGAGCCGGTGCAGATGGGCATAGAGACAGTCGTGCCTTGTTGTTAGTCGGAAGGCAGCGACGGCTCTGTATCTAGGGTAAGTTGGGGTGTTACGGATGGCCATATTCCAGGATTTCTCCTTTGTTCTTTCCTCCAGTTTAGATGTGTAGAAGTTTTTTAGGGCCAGATTAATCTTTGAGGAGACTGATTTGTAGCAGACATCCCCTAAAGGAGTCTGTCAAATGGTGCACCCTTTTTTGGCCAACTTGTCTTGAGCTTCGTTTCCAGGTATACCGCAGTGCGATGGTATCCACTGTAGGGCCACTATTTTGCCTTTTCCATGGAGGCTCCAGAAAAGAGATCTGCACTGCTGAATAGAGGCAGAATCAGGATCTTGGTAACATTTAGCAATGGCAAGAATCGCGGCCTGCGATTCAGAAAAGATGACAGCCCGATCAAAAGGAAACGGCTGGGCATTTAAATGATGTAGTGCAGTTTCAATTGCTGTAACTTCCCCATCAAATGCTGTTTTTGCAGTTCCCAGGGACAAATAGTGAGAGAAATAATCTGAATGGATACCGGCTCCCACATCACCGTAGTTATCTAATTTTGAGCCGTCTGTGTATACATGTATCCATTTATCTGGAGGAAAACGGACGTGGATTGTCTCCATTCCTGCACCCAACAAAATATCTGTGCAGTCCCATGTCTTTGAAACAGGTTGTAACAGGTTTAGGTAATACGGAATTTCCCTGACTTCCAATGGGTTAACAGGGGGCATCATGGGCTCAGCATGAGCCGGGAAGTCGAAATTAGTCATCTCTCGCAAGACAGCCTGCAGGAATCCCTCTTGGGTCTTTAGCCTACGGGGGAATGCCAGAAGTGGCCCATTGAATACTATGCGGCATTCGTATTAGTTTCTGATATAGTTTTAATGCAGATTTCTTGATATTGTATTCAATGGCCATTTCACCCGTGTTAAGAAGCAAGGCATCAACTGGCGTAGACCTCACTGCCCCAGTAACCAACCGCAGAGCGTGGTTTTGAATTCGCTCTAATTTGTCAATTTGGCTTTGAGATGCGGTTATCAGTGGTGCAGCGCAATAGGTTATGACAGGCTTGATAAAAGCTTTGTATGTGGTGTGCAGAGTTAAGGTTGAGCAGCCCCATCTGACACCCGCCAGGCGCTTGAGGAGGCGCGTTCGTTTTTCAGCTTTTTCTATGATATCATCTATATGGTATTTCCAGGTAAGTTTGCGGTCGAAAGTCACTCCTAGCTATTTAGTGCTCTCACTGCGCGGAAGTGCGGTATTGTTGTAGATTATTTGAAGTTGTAGTGGTTTGTGGCACAATGAAAAAGTCGGGTATACTGTTTTTTCTGTATTGACAAACATGTTGTTATCAGTACACCATGAATGTAGTTTAGTGATAGCGCTGTTTAACTTATTTTCCAATATTTGAGCCGCATTTTTCTTAGTGCTAGATGTCCAAAAAACCAGATCATCAGCATACATAAGTACCTCTACATTCTCATTATTCAGAGTGTGTATAAGGTCATCAACATATGTGTTGAATAGCATACAGCTCGACACTGCACCCTGAGGTAGACCAGTATGCAGTTGCCTATACCCGGAAGTTGCTGTTCCATATCGCACGTTGATATATCGCTGACCAAGGAAGTCTTTAAACCAGCGTAGCATTTTGCCATTTATATTTTTTTTCATCAATTTTGTATTCCAGACAGTGTCGTAAGCTCCCTTAAAGTCCACAAAGACAGCACACACTAGCCCCTATCTAGGTTATCCTTAATCATCAAAGAATGTAAAGTATTTTTTTATCGTTAAGATATTACAATATAATAATTTGGCTTTCATGGGCGGAGGGGGCGACTGCCCCCCCGAGAAAAAAGAAATTCATGTAAAAGATCCTATTTTACTTCCATAAAATGGATGTATATGTCAATCTTCTAACTAAACGCCCCCACCGACAAACTAACCGCCTCCCCCCGACAAACTTTCAGTAATCCGCCACTGTTGGCTTTGATAAGAACATTTTTCATTGGTGTATTCATTCCTTCTGCAATATTTCAGTTCAAACCATTTTTTGGAGTCATGGTACTCTTCAAATCTTTGAATACTCTTTAGAACGCTTATTTTGTCACCTTTATATCTCACTTTAAAGGGCACTTTTGAAACACTTCTGAGAACACTTATTTTGTCACCTTTTTTAGCACACTTTCTAGCACACATTTTTGAATACTTTTTGGAACGCTTTTGGGAACACATTTGGCATGCATTTTGCCAGCACACTTTCTACAACGCATTTTAGAACCTTTTCTAGAACGCTTATTCTGTTCAGTATGCCCAGCAAACACACTACTGTGACATCGTCTCAGATTAATAGGAGCGGCTCTAATAATCTCGTCACAGCTAGGTTTAATTCTGTATGCAAACACTATTATCTGTGTGGTAGCGTGTAATAAAATCACTCGTTAAACTTAACAGAATTTAATTTTAAACATAACAATTACTGGTGCAAGTACAATCTAGTACAGGGTATGCGGTCTCATCCCAGACCGGCTGGAAGTTCATTGATCGCTGAACTTTTCGCTCGCAGCAAAGAAAATCGTACACTTCGGACGACAGTCTAGAGACATCTGCGTCTCTTCCCCGTTCAAAGGTATCTGGTCCCTTGCTCGGGCTTCTTGCATCATCTGGGGGTCAAACTGCCCCCTGACCAGCTTATTGGCTTAGCCTGCCCGTACGTCATGGCGGCTCCTTCCGGTCAGATTCACTAGAGCAGGTGCCTTTCCCACGCCTCGTCGGTCCTTTTGAAAGCAAGGAGCTTAAAATCGCTCTTTTCAGCTAAGAGTCCGATGTCTAGCGCTGTCATTGGCCTTCTAGACACTCCGTCGCCGTTCGCACATTCCATCGTGCAGGTGCACTAAGGGGGGGGGGGGCGATGGTACATTACTGCCCACAAAATGACGGCCGGGTACCCGTCGTGCTGGCAAAGTGTCACATACCGGGAGCAAGGTAGATTTCCATCGTCTGGAAGTCACTGGAATAACAGTGTCTGAAAAGTGCATATGCGCCAGTACATAACTAGTAACGGCGAACTGCCATGTGTCTATGACATGCACAGAAAAGTTAACGGCGTGGTACTGCTTAAAATGTACCGGGCCAGCACTATTTGGCAGTAATGGGCTTGTATATATTTCGTAGTGCTGGCATAAAATTTCGTTATTTTAATTAAATAATATCGTTTTACATTCATACGGTGCAGAAGTGTTAGGGGATATAAGTTCCGGGCTTCCAAAGGCAGTGTCACTGCAAACATTTTTTTTTTAGGGGGGGGGTGTAAGGGGAGAAGTTCATATTGTGCGTTCAAATATTTTAGTACTAAAATCTAAAATAATACAAACGAGTTCAGTATGCTATAAAAATATTTACTACACCGACAGTGTAACCTCCACTCTGTATATGACAGTATATAACCCGCACTATGTACAGAATTATGAATTTTAATCTTAAAATATTCATAATTTATATTAATTTTTTTACAATTTTGCTAAACTTTTCCTGAAAAATATATTTGGAGACTTTTTTCTGTGACTCTCGAATCAAATGTTTTATTCCCGCACCCTTTTATGGCCTCAAGAATTATACTATTGAAGCAAGAGGTCAATACATCTACCGAGGGTCAACTTAACTTCTCACGGCTGCAGATAAGCAAGAATCGAACTGTTATCGCGGATTTGTCTATATTAATTCATATTATTTATACGAAGTAAAAAGGAATTTTTTATGCATTTATGTGTGTGTGTGTGTGTAAGTGCATAATGCACATAAAATATTTCTAAAATGCGAAGTTAATATTAGTGTGTGTGTGTGGGGGGGGGGGGGTCTGCTAGCTAGCTGCAGAATTGGCGAGTTTCATTAAAACGGAAGCGGTGCGTTTTCCTGCCAATAAGTATAGTAACCCGCTTTTCTTTTGATGTTTTATTTCGTTTCGCAAATCTTGAAACGTTGAGCGGGAGGCTTGATGAAATACGGATGAAATACGCTTTTTAAGATACTTTTTCCGGTCGTTGTTGTAGACTTTCGAGAAGGTTATTGCTATAGACTAGTGAGATATCTCTGTTAGGAGCAATAATAATTATAATGACATATGCTTCTGCAGTGATATCTTGCTGGTTATGGATACAGAAAGGGGATTTTACGGTTTTTAAACAGTCGGGAAAATGTTACAGGTAAATTTTTACACCGTGTCCACCGTTGACTTTTGCAACTAATTTAAAAATTAGGCGACTTTTTGAACCAAAAAACGTCATTTTCATACTGTTTTCAAGTTTTGGATACTTGTACCTTACTCCAGGCGACTAATTTGAAAATCTGGTGTTGGTTTTTGTCAACTCCCTTTTTTTTTATAAAGTTGCTATTGAGCTTTCAGCAAACATTCTAATCTATTTTTTTTTAATCGTGCTATAAAAATAAATGTATTATATGTTCTGTTATATATATAAGTTTTTAAATTTATCATTTTATTCAATCCTTCTTAAATGAAGCTAAATTAAGCATGTTTATTTCTTAACTACAAAATCATTCAAAAATGTTACTATTTTGGGAACTAAAATTGAGAAAATGGCTACTAAACTGGTGACTTTTTTTTAAGTCGGTGATGTTGCTAATGATACTTATTTTAGTGTATAAAAGTACTTTCCTGCATAAAATTTGAATAATGTAGTATACAATAGGTATAGATACAGAAAATTTCTTTTCAGAATATCTAACATTTAAAAAATAATTTGATCTAAACAAAATGTACAATAAATTAAAATGTTACCCTAAAGTTATGTGTGTTACCATAGTTCAATTATTTATTATTATTTCCTGCATTATTTATTATTATTCCTCTAGTTATTTATTATTACTTCCTGTAAGATTTTGTTTAGTGCATACACACACATATATATATCAACCATAAAGTATTATAACTCATTTATAAAATCTCTAACTCTGAAATATGGAAATTAAACTGTTTATAGATGATTTTATGTTGGTTCTGAAATGTGTTACCGCCTCACTCATAAAAAAATCTTTCGCGACTACAAATTTGTAAGAAAATTGCAGTTTATGAAAACTGCACACAATTCACTAATTAATGGTGTTGCTGTTTATCTTTCATTTATGTTGTTTTTTATCTTTCAAAATGTTACCCTTAAGGAATGTTTTATTTTTCGGGGTGGGGGTGGGGGTTGATGAATAAGCCCCCTACCCCGAATCCGCCACTGGCTCGTATTTTAATTTTGGCAGCATTACTGTAAATAGGCACTAATCCGGTACCGTGCCATTATATTGTAGTCACTGTTAAGGTGCCAGGCCAGTGCCTTTATTTTTAACTAGCTGCGTACCCGTTCTCCGCACGGTAGGGAACGAAACTTTTTCTTACATCTATAATTCGAATTGATTCCAGTGATTTGGAATCTAAAAACAAGCAAAATGATTTGACTCTTGGCGTAAAGTTACTCATTAGTTGGTCGTAAAGTTAGTATAAGTACTGACCTGAGACCATAGTTAATATTATGACACAAAAACTATGTCGGTGTCATTCGCGATCAGAAAAAGAAAAGCGTGACAGTTTGCAGCGAAAATTCCTAACTTTCAAAATATCTCATTTCTACATCATACTCTTTTTTAGATTTAAGTTATACCACCTTAGATACTACGTGATGTGGAGAACCGTTTTATTTTATAGTTAAATAGTTGTGTACCCGCTCTTCTTAAGGGAAGAAGAGAACATTTTCCCAAAATGTGATCATAACTACTTGTGACAAAGCAAAATCTCAAAGAAAAGAAAAGTTCTGTTACAGTCTTTTCTGTTGAAACTACCGCGGGATATATTAACGCGACGTAGAATTACTTAACGTTTAGTTAGCTGTGATGTAAGATGGTTGTTAAAAAAGGAATAGAACACTTAGTTTCAGGAAATATTTATTAATGCGGTATATTGTGCTTTGATCAATATTGCCCTAGCATATCTACTAACTATTACTTATACTATCTTTTACTGATACCAATACAATATATTTTCGTTTTTCAATCATTGATGTTTAATTTAAAGAAACGGCTTAGATATTTGCCACGAATGTAGTCTTTTATTCTTTGGTGACTTTTATAATTTACGCATTAGTATAAACGATAATCATTTCACTTTATGGTTGGCACTAAAACAGCTCTCCATACATTTGTATGCGTAATTCTTGTCAGATTGCCGTATTTAGTACCAGGGCCCTATTATCTCACGGGCAAATCGAGACTTTGCCCAGTGCCCCAGGCTCGAAATGGCCCCCAATTTGAAATGTTAATCTCAAATATTCTTTTTTATAACAAAATTTTATGAAAAATAAAACAGAGTTCATAGATGGAGGCCCCCAAATTCCTCAATGCCCGGTGTCCCTGTTTTTCATAATCAGGCCCTGTTTAGTACCGCAAAATATTTCTTGCGATTCGAAAACGTGTCCCGTTTAAAATCTCAATTGAAAATAATGCTGGATAATTCACTGGTGAAAAAACAGCATTCAATTCTTTTTCTGGCAACGTAAAATAAAATATGGAATTATTTCATGCGTTGCGTACGTTTTGCTTCTGATTCCGTTTTCTGATTGAATTTCGAAAGGGGTTTTAAATTCGTGACACCAAAATGACGCACTTTTCACATGCAAAAACACAGTTATTTTAAAGTAATTTTATTTATTTATTTCAACTGGCAATTTTAATCATTGTTACTGTATCCAGGACAACCAAACCGCAAGATATCAAACCGAAATTTGTAAGCAGCTGCTATTAAAATGAAAATCCTTCTTTACTTAAAAATTCGTAAAAATTCTCCTAATTTATATTTTTCCTCCGTTCTTCTTTTAAAAGTGGGCGAATTGTGTGCTCCGTCTTTTGCCGAAATATAAAAAAGTTATGACAGATAGAATTCAAGATGCAGCAGTTTTAAAAATATTTTACGAAAGTCAGCGTCAAATTTAATTTTATTTGAAAAATTCCCAAAAATCTGCAAATTATGTTGCACAGTCCGAACAAACAGTTTTTAAAAGAATATTTTCTCCTGTATACGATGATGTAAATATCGTTTTCTTGCGAGTGCAATTACCGGCGTTATTATGCATTACGCAAGAAAAATCGCTAAAAATCGGACAAAACATAAAATAAAACATTTCCTAATTCGAATTTCGAAAAAATCGCTTCGAGGTGTGTCGGGACCTGTCTTGGAGAATTTCCGTACAAAATTTGGTAGGTCTACGATCACCCGTTTCGGAGCTGCGCGAGACACAGACAGACAGACAAACGGACAGTTTACACTAGGCTTTATTTATATAGATAATAGCCGGCACCCGGCCGTTTCATTTTTGGCATTATAAACTTAATGGGCCAGTGCCTTTATTGTGAGTAACGGCCGGCACATGCAGTATGCCAGCAGAGTGCCGTTGCCTTCCCAGGCTTCTGGCAAGGTACTTCTCGGGTGACCACTTTTGGTACGATTCAGTTACTTTTTGCAGTGCCGGGCTGGTGCTGGACGTAAAGACAGAAAGGCACTGGAAAGTACTCCTCCCGCAGGTGTGTGTTTGCTGGGTGCATTATAGCGCACGTCCAGCACAATTCTTACGACATAATTCGGTATGCTTATTTCTTTAGAATTTTGATTCATAGTTTCCGCCTTACTTCTTTTAGCTTCAGATGAGAAAAGAAAAGCTTGACGTCACTATGCAGTTAAAAAGAAATATATTTTCTAGGAACAAACGTATTACCAAAAGAGATCTGCATATTCCGCTCCAAGATCTGTCTGTCTTGTTTTTATGGATTATGGAAGCTTAGGCACTTTTCCTTTATAGCATTTTATACTAACCCCAAATCCAGATTAGATCGATAGCGACAGTACCTGGCAAGGGTGCTGATTTCTACCACAAACTTCCAAAGAGATCATTTCTACTTCATTCAGGAGCCGATAGATGGTAGCACTACCGATCGTAAGCGGGGCTTCTTAATTTTGAAGCAAACTCCAAGCAGAAGACCCCAAGTCTTAGTTCTGCTACCCCCAGAAGTATCGTTTTGTGTGGGAACTTGAAAGACATTGCCACCACGACGTATTTAACGTGCCCCAGTAGCCATTAGCGAGCACGGCGGTCTATGGTGGCCCCAGGATCGAACTTACAACCTTTCGGCAACGAGATTAAGAGCCTGAGTAGTAATTTTAAGGCCTAAAATAGCATATAAGACAGAAAAATAACTTTTAGAAGCTTGTGGGAGTCCATTCCTTCGAATTACATCAAATATTCTTTATTTCATGGATGAAACTAGTTTTTGTCAAAGTTCGGGGTTGTTTCATACCAATCGTCATATAGTAGATTTCAGTTCTACTGATGATGTAAAATATCTTCCATTTGCATGAACTCATCTTACTAAGTCACACCATAAGTTTTTTACTGGGTTAAGATCTGGAGACTTAGTTGGCCATTTCAAAATTTCAACATTGTTTACTCGGAACCCATGTTTTACTGATACTCGGATAGGTGCATTATCTTGCTGATATATTCAATCAGCAAGATAATGCACCTCTCTATTTTCTCCTGAACGGTATTCAGTATTTGGTAAAAGATGACTTGTTAGGACACTTTGATATGCTTGTGAATTCATTTTACCCGAAACGAACGCCATTGAACACACACCATTAAAAAAAGTACCCCCAAGTCATCACAGTACCTCCACCTAATTGGCGCTAGGAGAATACTTGTTTTTCTTTTATTAAATCCTCCCAGCAAACATAGCCCTATTGGATAAGTTTTGGGCCGACACCCGCATGCCGGCGTTGCATTCGCCGGGGCGTCATCGGTCAGTCGGTGCCATACATTTCAAATTTGCGTCCGCCCGGACTGGAGTTGGAGTATGAAGATGGGGTGGGTTTGGATCGGTGCTGGCTAAAACAATAACGGCGTCGGCTAAGCCCTATGCCACATTTGATCCAAAACCTTTACGTTTTTGGTGTGGCATCGGCAACGAAAAATTACCGAAAACCCGCCAGCACCTTCTTGATTTCCAAAATACCGTAATTACTTCTTTACGGCAATAATCAACAAGTTAAAGTAATAATAATAATTATTATTATATAAATGACTTTAAACCACTAGGACTAAATTTATTAAAAATACCTAGTTAAATCAGTAAAATAATTTGTTTTTAGAAAAATGATTAATTTAAAAAGGAAAGACTTTTGTAAAATCAACAGTATTATTTTATATGAATCAACCACTATTTTACTTCCTTTTTAAGTGCAATGTTGTTTACCAGACCAAATATTTATTTTTAACAAAATATTAGGCTCAACTAAAGAATGTTTGTAACAGTACTTAGGATGCATTTTTTTTCCCAAAAATTTTTTAGAAGCCAAGAAAATTTAAATTTTTCCAGAACCTAAGAATGTAAATAAGAAATCCTACATGCTGCAACAGAAAAAAAAGCATTAAATTCATACTTTTTTTATGTTTTAATCTATTTTGTTTCAAGTTATGTCATGACACAAAATAAAAGTTGACTTTTGTTGCTATATATACTTTTAATACTTCAAAAAAACCTAAAGTATTGGTTTATACAACAAATAATACGGTTAATTTCACAAAAAGCTTAATGAAACA
>JAWZYV010014466.1:0-230668 GCA_038373885.1 Cheiracanthium punctorium | reverse complement strand
ATTATTTTTAACAGCACTGACATCTGGTGTAAACATGAAAGAATGCGAGAACAGCTGGGTAGATTGCCCAATGCTGAAAAAAACAGGCAGCTGTCGTCAAAAAAGGATCTCTAGATCTGTGGTACGCGATGAACGTTTCGACCGTCCGCCATCTTGCTGGTAGTTAAGTCGAGCGATGGCAACGGCTGCCCTTTTTCAGCATTGGGAAAGGGTTGCGCCTCAATGGGTTAAACAGTCCTCCGTCCAAGACACCCCTCCTTAGGTAGGTAACTCTCGAGTAGATTTGAGTTAATATACAAAACAACACAATTTAACCCTTTGAAGCGCGGTGTCCTCGCTGTGAGGACACAACTCTGACATTTGGGCTGTTTTGATGCACGACGAATATACATTTCATTTCAATTAAATACTTAGGACATCTAGATAGACAGCCCAATGTCAAAAAAGATGGCTGCCGATCGAAAGCCGTCTTGCTGGTAGTTAAATCGTGCGATGGCAACGGCTTCACTTTTTCGACATTCGAAAATGGTTGCGCTTCAAAAGATTAAACATAGAATTACATTCCACTATATCGGTCTTACGTAAAGAAGAAAAAAAATTTCCGCAACCCTTTCCCAATGCTGCGCTGGCACAGCCAGTTGTCGTCAAAAAAGGGTCTCTAGATCTGTGGCACGCGATGAACGTTTCGATCGTGCGCCATCTTGCTGGTAGTTAAGTCGAGCGATGGCAACGGCTGCCCTTTTTTCAGCATTGGGAAAGGATTGCGCCTCGAAGGGTTAAAAAATAATGGATGGGGACGCGAGACGAAAAATAGTCGTCTCGCAATAACAGCCTAAAAAATCTGCCTCGTCACGCAAAAAAGCTGTAAATCTCTTCCTCGTCTCGCATCCATCCCTAATAATGTACTTCACAGTATTTTGTCATGAACAGAAAAATCGAGGAAAACACAGTATAACTTCTTTAATCTTCAGCTAATACAAAATAAAAATAAAAAATTAGTTATAAAAATACTCAAAATAATTTATAATCTATAATAGCTCATAATGTACAGGGTGGCCATAATTAAACTGCAAGTGTTCAAGGGATGCTGGAGAGAAAACTACCAGGAATATTCCAGTGAAATTTGGTATCTACACGTTTCAGAACATGCGCAAGTCAAATATGGAAAAAAATATCGCCATTTTCACCCGATAGATGGCGCTATATCGTGTTTCAATGCTAATTGACCTTATATATGCAAATTTTAAGCCCTTCGAACAGTGTAAAAACAAGACCACATTGAGTAATGGTTAATCATGACTCTGAATAAGAAGAAACATGCATTGTTATTGAAGATATTCTATCAGAATGGTGGAATTATTCGGCTACTCTGAAAGAATACCGGCGTATGAAACGATTAAGAAGAGGTCCAATGAGTGTCAATGGTTTAATTGTTTTCCAAACCGTCTTTATGAATTGTTTAATTTTTGAACTTAATTTACGTTAATTTTTGATTACATGTTACTGTAAAAGTTTAATTACTGAAGCGAATTGTATGGAATTTTGATAAATTGTGAATGATGTTTTATATTGTTTATATGCCTCTTAGAATGCCACTATGCTCTATCTATCGGTTTTGGAAGTTGTATATGCCACCGGTGAGCTTTAAAATACGATACAGCGCCATCTATCGGGTAAAACTGACGATTTTTTTTTGCATATTTGACTTGCGCATGTTCTGAAGCGTGTAGATACCGAATTTCACTGGAATAGTCTGGGTAGTTTTCTCTCCAGCACCCCTTGAACACTTGCAGTTTAATGATGGACACCCTGTATAATAGGTATGATACTCCAAATTTCGAATTGTAGTCGGCTAAAGTTCACCACCGTATCAAACACATTTTACGCATTATTTCTCCCATTTCTTGGAAAGTTTATCCACGAGAGCTCTCGAGTTGGTTTTCAGAGTTTTGTAACTTGAAGAGAGACGCTTCTTAACCCTTTAACGCGCAGTGTTCCCGCTCTGGGAACACCAAACTCTGACGTTTTGACTGTTGCCAGTCACGAAGAATAAATTGGATATCTATAAAAATTGTTGCGGGTGACATAGCTCCAACGAGAATAATCCTTTACTTTTTAGCACGTCCTTTCCCGTCAAAAAATCGCCACAATTATTTTTAACAGCACTGACATCTGCTGAAAAATGGAAGAATGCGAGAACAGCTGGATAGATTGCCAAATGCTGAAAAAAGGGCAGCCGTTGCCATCGCTCGACTTAACGACCAGCAAGATGGCGGACGATCGAAACGTTCATCGCGTGTCACAAATCTGGAGACCCTTTTTTGACGCATCTGGCTGTGCGCGGGCACGGCTGCCCTTTTTTCAGCATTGGGGAAGGGTTGCGCCTCAAAGGGTTAAACAGAGACTTGGTAATATGCATAAAAAAATAAATAAGTAGGTAAGAACTGGTATTTGACTTGGCAGTTTATCGACACCTCCCTCCCCCCCTAAAAAAAGGAATCTTCGCAATGGCCCTGGTTAGAACCCCTTAAAAAGTCCTTAAATGTCAGTGCTGTTAAAAATAATCGTGACAATTTTTTTTTTATGGGAAATGACGTGCTAAAAAGTAAAGGACTCTCCTGGAGCTCTGTCACTCGCAACTATTTTTATAGAAATCAAATCTATTCTTCGTGACTGGCAACAGTCTAAACGTCAGAGTTTGATGGTCCCAGAACGGGAACACTGCGCGTTAAAGGGTAAATAAAGTCTTTAAACACTAGATATTCTCCCGCTGCGGTGGCCGAGCGTTCGTGCAGGCACATCAGGAGCATTCGAAGACCCGAGCCGGGCAGCAACGACAGGCACAGAAAGGGGTACAGAGTACTTCTCCAATCAGAGTACTTCTTCCTGCTACGTCATAAGCAATTTCGAGCAATGGCGACTATGTTCGAAGCTTGGCAGCTTGGCTCGATGTCAGAATCACGTGTAAATAAAATTATGACCGCGTTCAGGTGGACTTTGGAATTAGAGATTGCTGCCCATCCGATGTAAATATACCAACGCACGATAAGTAAAATAAGAACCTGCACGCCAAATCAGCGATGCGATGACTATTTGGCGTCGGAGAGAGTTTGTTTACTTTTTGCAACCCTTAAAGATAACCACGCCTTCAAGTCCGTCGCAAAAGTTGGTCCAGCGCGAAGTTGCTCGGATTTTCCCTTTAGTGTGATAAGGCCATTAGACGTGTGCGAAGGAGATTCCGGACGGATATTGTTTTCTTTATGATCAGTGATCGATATTCTTTCTCCGTTGCAGGTGACCTCGCCAAGCTGACCGTCCATTACTCGAAGCACGCCGTCAAGTCGTACGGTGACATCTTGCTCACTCTGGTCGGAGCCAATGACGTCACAGAGAATGTCACGATCACCGAGTAAGTGTACCGGAAGTTACTAAGTACGCGACTGAGTCGGTCCACAGACGGCAGCACTCAGATCCATGCACGCCCCGACAGCACAGCAAATTTGCATCAAACTTGCTGCAAGCTTAATTTATCAAGTCAATAAACTTGAATTAAGCTTAAAAATTTCAAGCGAGTAAGCTTAATGCAAGCTTGAATCAAGTGTTCAAGTTTACACTTGCCCAACTTGCATTAAGCTTGACATAGCAAGCTCATTTCAAACATAAAAATTTTTCATAAATTATGGTCGGCGACCTCAACCATATATTTTATTTTTCCACGCATTTTCCCTCTCTACGCTGGAACCTCAAGTTATTTTAATCTGTTTCCGTCTAGCGTCCGCGACTGGGATCGATCTCGGACCTAAGGTGTGGGAAGCCAGCGTCCTAACCACCATGCCAATCTCACTCGTGGTGACATGACTAAAATTTGAAGTGACTGTTACGGTTGTCACGCCGTTTTTTGGCGAGATGGATCAGTATTGGCCGATGCCGATCTGTTTCTTTTATTTTTCCATGGGATGAATCAAAATTAAAATAATGTTATGTGTGATTTATCGACTCTACAAATTGGGAAATAAGCATAATATAAACGTAAAAGCAGCACACGTTTTAAAACTTTCAATATCGTGACACTCATGTTGGGCAATATTGGCCAAAATCGAGACAAACGACTGATTTTGAAATCAATTTTGTAGAATATTTGTATTTTATTTTGAAGAATTTCAATATTTGGAAATATAGAATCTCTTTTTTTTAACTCTATGGTCAAGTACATTCATGACTGATGATAAATTATTTGTTATGTGGATGTGCTTTCCAAATCAAGCAGTCATCAAGTTGTATTCAAGCTTGACATTCAAATGACTTCTCCAAGCTTGCTACAAGCATAAAATGAATTGAACTGTGAAACTTGATTTAAGCTTATGTGCTGTCTAAGAGAGCACGGGCTCAGCTGCAGCTTTCTCACGGGAAGGGTCCTGGAGCTCTATTCTCCCCCGGCTGTTTTGAAATCGTCCATGGTCAACTCTGCCCCGCCTTGTCAAGGAGCGTCAAGGGGTTCTTGTGACTGGCTGGACGATCTCCCGAAGTTGTAAGAGCAGTGGATAACTGAGGTCTGCCCAGGTGATAGCTAGCAACCGACCATTTCCCCAACAACTGGGGGAGAATAGAGCTTTTGGGCCTAGGTAAGGCGAGGGTGGGAGGAGTCCACTCACACTATAAAATTTGACGGACAGTAAATTGGACTATAAATATTTGGTAAAAATTTTCAATGGCGCAATTTTTTTCTTAAATTCTTTGTAGTAAATAGTGTTTGTTATGAACTGATTTATAAACCACAGATAATATTGGTTTCAAGAACAGATTTTAGCACGCGGTCTACACCCTCTAGATCAGTGTTTCTCAACCTTTAATGGCTGACGGCACGCTGAAAATATCTAGTATTATTTCCGGCACGCCTGAGCATAAAAAATTGCAAAGGTTGTGTAATACAAAAAATTGATAAATATAAATAACTTTAAAATTTGTTTATTTAGCAAAAAAAAAAAAAAAAAAAAAAAAAAAAAAAACCAATAATACATTCAATTAAAGGGCTAAGCCTGTTCTTGCATGAGTCTTGCTGCAAACAGCTGTTTCAAAAATTGGCAGAACGGTTTTCCATGCTATGAAATAAAAGTTTCGCTCTTCTTGGTGTATAGCTTACTGGAAGTGAACAAGACAGGACCTGATAAATAGAAAATGTCATATCGCTGATATGACACGACGCAGTTTTAATAATTTTTCAAAAGCCCTGGCGGCACATAAGACTATATCTCACGGCACATCAGTGTGCCGCAGCACACAGGTTGAGAAACACTGCTCTAGATATAGAAAGCCTTTCAACTGAAGCTTTGACGTCATCACTCGATCTTCTTATATGACGTCATCACAGTTTTACTTTCACAATCTATTTTAAATTTGTGGTGAATTTTCTCACTCATAAAACTCTTTAATGATTTAAGATTTAAAAAAAAAATAATTTTACGAGAAATGACAATTTTTGGCCATCACTTATTGTATAATACGATATACATCACAATGAACTATTTTGTATCAGAAGGTATTTTAATTTTTATCTTTAATTTAAGATATTTTCTAATATTCGTAGCATCCAACAGAAATTTAAAATAGTGTTACTTTTAGAAGAGACAACTGTGATGATGTCATTTAAGAAGATCTAGTCATGACGTCAAAGCTTCAGTTGTAAGGCCTTGTACATCTAGAAGGCACTGTCCCTCAATAGTCCAGCCGACAGGGGAAGGACGGCTCCAGACTGAATTCTCAGAGGGCGTCATTGAACTTTTACATAGTATATAGGTCTATAAAGTGTTCAAAATTCAAACTGAGCGCATGAAATCGTGACGTATGCGAATCTAAAGTTGTAAAAACTAAATTTCGGAGGGGGATATGGCCCCTTAGCCCACTCACTGGAACTGCCCTTGTGAGAGAGGTTGTCACCCTTCCAAGCTTTTGACCAAGGTCGGCGTCGCTTCTGCTCCAACGAGAACCGAGTTGGGCAATGCAGGTCTGACCAGACAAGTATGCAATTTTTTTAATAATATCTAACTGCGTACCCGTTCTTCGCAAGGGAAAAAGAGAATATTTTCTTAACATATACTGTTTTTGCTCGCGTATTAGTCGCAATTTTTTTTGCCAAGTTTTCGTGGTAAAAGTCTAGGGCCGACTATTATGCAGGGATATCTACTACACAATATTGTACACTGTAAAGCTAAAACATTAATGATATTAGAATAAAATTACTAACTTATCAAATTCTTCCAGATTATATGCCATATATTAAATTATCTTTTCGCCAGTTCCAAACAAAAAGAGACATTTTTCTTCTTATAGTAATATTTTTTTAGACATAAATGAATATCAAATACGTGACTGCGACTTTTACGTTTTTTTTTCTGCTTCAAAACGGGGGTGCGACTATTACGCGAGTAAACACGGTAATCGTAACTACCTATAGCAAGCAAAACGGAAATAACAAATTCATGAAATTTTTACTCCTGAAAATGAACAAATTCATACCCGACACAAAACTAAGGAAAACTATTATATATTGCAGAGAAGTTCTCTGCTAAACACAATAATGGACATCCATTCACATACTTAAATTATTTGCCTATGACTAATTCGACAAGTGCTGCTAAATATGAAACACACACAGTGGTTGCGCTTTTTAATTGAAATTAAAAAGCGCAGTAATATATACACGCATCATGCAACAAAACTACTTAAACGCGAAAAAAAAAAAAATATCTACACTAACATTTACAAATTACAATGGAATTATCATTTCGAGAAGTATACATACTTTCGTGGGGCTGAACGCACTTTATACATCAATAAACGTGCCGAAGCTATTTACACATGAAATAGAAAATTTTTAATGTAATGCAATTTAAAACAGACTTTGTAGCATTTAAAACGAAGAACGTTTTCTGCTGCGTTAAAGCAATTAAATTCTTATATCTAAGCAACGAACAAAAAGGGCACTTATATAAAAAAAAAAATAATAATAATGCTGAATTTCTGTCTTTGGTTTACTTGTATTGTCCTTTTAAATGGAAATATCGTCTGCTCGCGAAAAAGAAAGGGGGGATGGAACATATTGCGTTAAGATGAAGGCATTTTTAGATTTGCACAAAACTACATAAACATACGCGTTCACTTTACAATTTTACTCCAAAGAATTAAGTTGCTGTTCAGTCAGTTTTGACAATTTTGAAACACTTTTTTTTTTTTTTTTTTTTTTTTTACACCTCACAGTGTGACGTCACATCGACGTATACTAGAAGCTAACTGACCTATTCCCGCTGTGCTTGTTTCCCAGCGAAACGAAACTGGTGCACCGCACAGATAAAAAACTACGGCCAACAAGTAGTTCTAAAGGCTGCTAAGGGCGGCCCGACACAGTAAGCAACAAAAACATCGCATCGAGGAGCCATTTCGAACTCAAAAATCTGGAGTGACTCCACTCGACTTTCCGAACACTTACGATTAAGATCATTACCAAGCATTTAAATAAATTTTAATCGATGAATTATTCAAACATATATACCAAATTGAAGCTCGATCGAATGTACCGTTTAAACGCTAGCGCACTTTCAAAGAATTTCTCCCCATAGGCCATAATGTAAAAGAAATCTTTTTCGTAGCCCTGTAGAAAAACTGTAAGTCCTATACACACCAAAATCAATACCGGTCTTGCGACGGTGGTTTATAACCTATATACCCAATTTGAGCTCAATCGCATGCCCTGTTCAGGAGCTATCGTGTTCACTCACATACACACAAACACACATACACACATACATACATACATCTCGTAAAAATAGTATAAATGAATTCAGAAGACTTCAAAACGTGTGAATACACCAAAATCTCGAATTCGAATTTTTTCATGATTACAATACTTTCCTTACATGGTACATGTTCGGAAAGTAAAAATTGAGAAAAACTTGATTTGTAGCATGGAAGGGGACGCCTTTTTACTTTCCGACCATGTACCCTGTAAGGAAAGTATTGCCATCATGAAAAAATTCGACTTCGAGATTTTGGTGTATTGACACGTTTTGAGGTCTTCTGAATTCATGGATGCTATTTTTACGAGATGTATGTATGTATGTGTGTGTGTATGTGAGTGAACACGATAGCTCCTAAACGAGGCATGCGATTGAGCTCAAATTGGGTATATATGTTATAAACCACCGTCGCAAGACCGGTATTGATTTTGGTGTATATAGGACTTATAGTTTTTCTACAGAGCTACGACAAAGATTTCTTTTACATTATGGCCTATGGGGGGAAATTCTTGAAAGTTTGCTAGCGTTTAAACGGTATATTCGATTGAGCTCAAATTGAAAAAAATCTGGAGTGACTGCACTCGACTTTCCGAACACTTACGATTAAGATCATTACCATGCACTTAAATAAATTTTAATCGATGAATCATTCAAACATATATACCAAATTGAAACTCAATCGAATGCATCGTTTAAACGCTTGCGCACTTTCCAGAATTTCTCCCCATATGCCATTATGCCGTAACATAAAAGAAAGTTTTGTCGTAGCCCTTTAGGAGAACTATAAGTCCTATACACACCAAAATCAATACCGGTCTTAGGATGGTGGTTTATAACATGTATACCGAATTTGAGCTCAATCGAATGTATCGTTTAAACGCTAGCGCACTTTCAAGAAATTCCCCCCATAGGCCATAATGTAAAAGAAATCTTTGACGTAGCCCTGTAGAAAAACTATAAGTCTTATACACACCCAAATCAATACCGGTCTTGCAACGGTGGTTTATAACATGTATACCCAATTTGAGCTCAATCGAATCTACCGTTTAAACGCTAGCGCAGTTTCAAGAAATTACCCCCATAGGCCATCATGTAAAAGAAATCTTTGTCGTAGCCCTGTAGAAAAACTATAAGTCCTATACACACCCAAATCAATACCGGTCTTGCGACGGTGGTTTATGACATATATATCCAATTTGAGCTCAATCGAATGCTCCGTTCAGGAGCTATCGTATTCACTCACATACACACAAATACACATACACACACACATACACACATACATACATACATCTCGTAAAAATAGCATCAATGGATTCAGAAGCCCTCAAAACGTGTAAAAACACCAAAATCTCGAAGTCGAATTTTTTCATGATTACAATACTTTCCTTACATGGTACATGTTCGGAAAGTAAAAAACAAAGAATTTTTGCTGAATTATTCATCTATTAAAATTTATTTAAATGCTTGGTAATAATCTTAATTGTAAGTGTTTGGAAAGTCGAGTGGAGTCACTCCAGATTTTTTACGTTTGCAGGGGAGCGCCACGTTCCCTAGGGCCGCCCTGTTCACGGGCTAGGGGGTGAACTTCGCAGATCTTACAAGTTATGTTTTTTCTCTTCTTTCTGAAAAAGTCTTGCCAGTGTCGTTCGGGGCTATGAACACTGGTCAATATAGTAGAAACTTTGAAAAGAATTTTGGTAGTGAATGCAATCTCGATCTCGCTGGATCTCGCACAAATGTTTGCGGGATTAGAACCGTAATCACGCGCGATTGAAACTGAGAAATAAATAATTTCTTTTTTCTTTTTTTTAACAATTTACGTCACTTTCCCAGTCATCAATTGACCAAAAATTGTTGCATATGTATGTATCTTATCGCACAACACATGAATCAATAATCGCACATTTTAACTTAAAGTTTTGATTTTTCTAATTATTCTCCAATGGCAGTCTGAATCAAATGCAGTCTAAATATTTCGCTTTTTTCCCAATCTCCAAGTGATCAGAAATATTTTATACTATTTTTACTTTCCGAACATGACCCATGTAAGGAAAGTATAGTAATCATGAAAAAATTCGACTTCGAGATTTTGGTGTTTTTACACGTTTTGAGGGCTTCTGAATCCATTTATGCTATTTTTACGAGATGTATGTATGTATGTGTGTATGTGTGTGTGTGTGTGTGTGTGTGTATGTGAGTGAACACGATAGCTCCTGAACGGGGCATGCGATTGAGCTCAAATTGGGTATATATGTTATAAACCACCGTCGCAAGACCGGTATTGATTTGGGTGTGTATAGGACTTATAGTTTTTCTACAGGGCTACGACAAAGATTTCTTTTACATTATGGCCTATGGGGGAAAATTCTGGAAAGTGCGCTAGCGTTTAAACGGTACATTCGATTGAGCTCAAATTGGGTGTACATGTTATAAACAACCATCGTAAGACCGGTATCGATTTTGATGTGTATAGGACTTATAGTTTTTCTACAGGGCTACGCCAAAAATTCCTTTTACATTATAGCCTATGGGGAGACATTCTTGAAAGTGCGCTAGCGTTTAAACGATACATTCGATGGAGCTTCATTTTGGTATATATATTTGAATGATTCATCGATTAAAATTTATTTAAATGCTTGGTAATGATCTTAATCGTAAGTGTTCGGAAAGTCGAGTGGAGTCACTCCGGATTTTTCTAATTATTCTCCAATGGGAGTCTGAATCAAATGCAGTCTAAATTTTTCGCTTTTTTCCCAATCTTCAAGTGATCAGAAATATTTTATACTATTTTTTTTTTCTAAGCGGACAATCACGAATCCATTATAAAAAGTTTTCATTTGAGGTTTTATTATTTTATTAATTCACGCTTTTAACTATTTTACTAAAATTAGATCAACACTACTAAGACGAATGAGACTCTTTACACACACATACACACATTGCCTTTTTTACAATCTTTTTTAACAACTAAGAACTAAGCATATTATTTTGAATATCATAACTACAATTTTCATAAGTTATTGTATTACTTATCAAATATCATTAATTATTACCATTAATGTTAAACTTCATGGTACTTAAAATCTTCCTATTTTTCTTTGTTAAATGAATTCTTAGCGGAATGAAATGCCAATCCCGCGCGGGATCATTAAGGGGTTAGGGGTAGCCAGAATTTTCAAAAAATTGATTTTTTTTTTTTTTTGCATTTTCTTAAAGTATAGTATCTTAAAAATATTCTCTGAAAGTTTGAAGTGAATCCGACAAATATCTTTCGAGTTATTTAGCGAAGAATAAAAGGCTCTCGAGCGGTCTAATATTTCCGAGAACAATTAGCTAGCGGCATAATTCTCCCTTACCTCCTGAAGTTTTAAAAGCAATCAAGCCTATTTATGAAGATCTTAGTAATGAAAATTTACTTTCAAGATGTGTAGGTGGATTTAATCAAAATAATAATGAGAGCTTCAACCAACTAGTGTGGAAAATATGCCCAAAAACTATCAATACTAGTTTTACCATTGTTCAAATTGCTGCTATGAGTATATTTAATGAAGGGACAAAGTCATTATTAGTAATAATGAACACACTGGGACTTAGTTGTGGGCCTAATTCGCATCGGTATACTGAAAAAACCGATAGTGCACGTGTAAAAGTAGCTGATCCGCGCGCTAACGACAACACTCGCGAAGGTAGAATGCGACGTAGACAACAACAAATTGATGTTTTAGAAAGTTCTACAGCGGCTGAAGAACTCTTATAGGGTCCAGGAATAGATGACTCAGTGTAAGTATTGAAATTATTCGTATTACTGTACATCAATCGACTGTAAAACTTTAAATGCGTTTTTCTCAAAACTATGTTTTTTGAACTGGTGACCACTGTAACTCAAAAACCGCTCGATAGATTTGAATGAAACTTATACAGCTTTTAGAAAACATAAAAAGCTAGTGCCTGATCGAAGGATTTTTTTTTTTAAACTTCGATTTTTTATAAACAATTAATTGTTGGTTTTTTCCCGAAAATCTGCAAAAAAATTTCCAGAGACCGCCATTTTGTTAATTTTGAAAAAAAAAAAAAAAAAGCTTCGATCAGGCACAAGATTATCTATCCATAAAAATAATCTTTTTTGTTTCATTGATTTTAGATGAATCTCCAAGGAGCTGTAATGGTCACCGCAAGGACCCATTATTAAAACCTGTTCAACTTAGACCGCCATAACTTGTAAAATAATTATTATTATTTTTTTTTAATTTAAGTGAAGTAATGTTAAAGTATGATGAAATGATACTATGTTTTTACTTATGTGAAATAAACTTAATTACTAGTAAAAAAAAAAAAAATTTTTTTAATGGCATTTTTTGACGCCTCTGACTACCCCTAACCCCTTAAGTCACAATCCCGAAATCCCGCGGAACGGAAAACAGTGCGGGATTGCATTCCGTAGTTGTCCGTATACGGTGCGCACCTTGCCCGTATGCGGCATTACCGACTGCGTTTTATTTGAATTTGAACGGAAAACCAAAACTCTCTGTTTAACCCTTTAACGCGCAGTGATCCCACTCTGGGAACACCCAACTCTGACGTTTCGACTGTTGCCAGTCACGAAGAATAGAATTGATTTCTATGAAAATAGTTGCGGGTGACATAGCTGCACGAGAATTCTTTACTTTTTAGCGCGTCCTTTCCCGTCCAAAAAGGGTCACGATTCTTTTTAACAGCACCGACATCTGCTGAAAAATGGAAGAACGCGAGAACAGCTGGATAGATTGCGCAATGCTGAAAAAAGGGCAGCCGTTGCCATCGCTCGACTTAAATACCAGCAAGATGGCGGATGATTGAAACGTTCATCGCGTGCCACCGATCTAGAGACCCCTTTTTGACGACCGCTGGCTGTGCGCGAGCACAGCCAGCTGAGTTGAGTCGAGCGATGGCAACGGCTGCCCTTTTTTTCAGCATTGGGAAAGGGTTGGACCTCAAAAGGTTAAAATACAGTGTGTTATTTTCTTTTTTACAGGCATAAGGACGAAAAACTGATGCCTGGAGTCAGCAAGACCTTCGCCATTAGCCTGGCCGACGGCGTGACGCCCTTGCGGTCCGTCACCGCCCTGTATACAAGGTACAACGGATGGATCACCAAGGGGAAAGAGACGTTCGCACTCGCCCAAGTGACACTCATCGACCCGCAAGAGAACGTCATGTAAGATCCTACTTACATAGTTACTAGAGATGAGTTCGGGCTCATTTTTTGAAGCCCGAGCCCGAGGTCTTTTAATCCGATCCCGCCCGAGCCCGAGCAATATTATTTAAGTCGGAGCCCGAGCCGGCCCGAGCCCGAGCAATATTATTTAAGTTGGAGCCCGAGCCCGAAATTTCAGTTAAAGATTTAAAAAATCCAACTACTTCATTGATAGAATTCAATGAATTTTACCGTTTGTGCAAATTAAAGACAAATAGAGTTGCAAACTCTCAATGCTTTCTAATTCTTTATATATCCATGTTTATCAAATAATGTCAGATCTCATGACTCACTAATCAATATAAGCCGCCGTTCTGAAATATCCAAAGAGCTTCACGCACCTTCTAGGCACCAGTGCACTATTTTTTTATAAGTACAGTCAACTACGGTTATAGTGAAATCGGATATAGTGAACCATCGGCTATTGTGAATGCAAACAATTAGTCCCGATTCATATACAGTATCTCTATCCATTATGAAGACACTTGGGTTTTAGTGAACTTCGGATAGAGTGGACGAAATCGGATGGTCCCCAGAGGTTCACTATAACCGGAGTTGCCTGTACTTTTATTTTCATCATGAATCACTTTTTAAAATCTGTTTCAAGGAGTATGTTCAATAAAGGAGAAATTTTTCACGAGCCCGAGCCCGAACGCAATTGTGAATTACAGAGCCAGAGCCCGTCTCATCTCTAATAGTTACGCGGACTCACTCATTCTCTGGACATCCACTCCAAGATAAAACGTTTACCACCATTAATCTAAAACGTTAAGCACAAGAGCGTAATAACATCTACACCGTTTGTACGATCCGCTTGAAATATTTCATAATTAAGCATAAAAAATATGGAAAACAATCTGCGCTACTTAAAAAAACTGAAATCCACCCGTTCCCTCACTTTTAAGCGATTTTTTGCTCTTTTCAGTTCCATATTATTTCCGAGGGTCCAAAATGTGAATCGTTTGCGTGACAAAATGAGCTGTCGCAATTGATATGACGTTATATTGAAGTCAAGGTCATCAGGCTTTGAAACTAAAGTTGCGGTTTCAATTCGTTTAAAGCAGTTTTTCCAGATTACATAGTTTCATTTTTTTTCAAGAAGCATTGATATAAGAGGGGCTGTTTACACCAAACGAAATCGTTCGAATGAGTTTCCAGAAGAGCTTGAAATTCGGTTTCGGTATATAATAAAAATTGAATATGGAGTTATTTATTTTAGGCGGACGAAGATTAAATATACTGAGTGTAGACCTATTTTTGCCCAATGCTTTTTCTAGTGACCGTTGTAATTGACTCCACAACGGGCTTTGACTTCTAGTATAAAAGAAAAACGATCGTTTTTGACTTTTACGAGACTCAAGAAAAATTCAGAATGTATAACTATCCGGTCTGTAACCTGAACCTAACATAACATCGGCGGTTCCCAACCAACCAGGTTTGCGCCTTGAAAGCACCGCTTTCCGGCGCTTTCAACTACTAGTCACAAAAAAATACGGTTAAAGGGTCCCAAAGACAACCCATTGCCATCTCTCGAATTAAACTACCAGCCAGTGCCGGCTCGTGTGTTATTTAAATTGCGGTTCACAAAAATTAATTTCGAAAATTAAATATGCTGATACAGCTGATGCGAAGCACCTTACAAGTTAAAATATAGTTGCATTTCCAGCCGTTAAAGGAAAACAATCACGCAACTGAAAGAAAACAAGTCATCTTTAGTCTTAGAGGAGAGGAGGGTATTATGGAATAGTGGGGATATATGGAATACCGAGTTTTTGGCTCTGTTAGTTGTTATTGCCACAAGTTAATACCATGAACAACTCAAGAAAGATTCCCGTCTTACAATGCAGTAAGAGTTGACCGCTCTCTGTTGCCGTACCACTCGCTACAGAACAAAGTATGTTTTGTGATTTTCAAGAGTTTTTGTAGATAAGTTTTCAAACATTTTAACTTACTAGTAAACACGTGACATGAACATGGATGTTACGCATAATGTACACTAAGAGAATGGTAGTTTGTTCTACTGTGGTTATTTTTTAGATGACAGTGTTTTGCCAATTAGTTTTAAAGGTTCGTTTTCCGAGATGGCGTGTCGGGTATTATGGAATACTGGGTAATATTGTAATGGATTTCATGTCATCCACTCAAGACCCGGAAAACAAAGACGCTGAATGCATCTTTTGTCACGAAAAATTCTCTAATGATCAACGACGATAAGTTTGGATTCAAAGATCCAGCTGTTCTCTGTGGGCTCACCATGACTGTACCGGAGCAAAGAAAGAAAATTATATCTACAACTTTTCTAAATCGACTCGAAGCAGAAATGACTCCAATATAATGATTTGAACTACAAAACATAAAAATTTGTTTTATAGTAACAAATAACTATATATGAAGCAATATGAATTGCTTTTCATCGGTTTAAACCATCTATTCCATATTACCCGACTATTCCATATTATACTCCATTCGTAACTTTTTTTTAAAATATTTTTTTCTATAACAACAAAATAAATTGTGTATTTCTTTGCAATTGACATTTCATTACGATTCATTATAGCATGTACTCATGCTGTTTTGGGGGATTTTATTTAAAAATCTATGAAGTTACAGTTAGAAATGTAAATGGTATTCCATAATCACCTCCTCTCCTCTACATTACGTCAGCAAGACAAGTTTTAGCAAATCTGTTGTCTTGATATTTTATTTCAATTTTTTTTTTCAAAGGACACTATTGAAAAATGTAGTTGCTTTAACTTTGAAACACTTATTTGACTCCCATCTCAATTATTTACACTAGTTCGTAAAAAATACTGTAGTGAAGAAATGATAAAAATAAAGAAAATAATAAGAAAATGAAAAAAAATGGATTAACTAACTGAACGTAACAAACCAAAGGAGAATCCGGAAGAGATTACGGCAAAAAATCGAACGGAGTGATATCAGCAGCGCCTTATTTCCCCCGCAACTCCCTCCGCTTCTTTTCTCAGAGAGCGGTTCAGAAGGCCATTTGACCTACCGCACGTGCGAGCGACGAAACACTATGCTGTAGTAACTACAATACAGTGCGTTAGTTATAATAAGCGTATTTAATAATAGTGGGGGGGGAGTAAAACTCACGGTTTAAATTCACAAAAATCCGGAGAAGTGTACTTAATATTTTTTTTTATTTAATTTGTTGATGTGTTTATGCTTTAGTTTTTCCTCTGGAGGGTTCACGTGCTCATTTGCTTAAATGGACGAGCCGCCATTGCGACCAGCAACATGGTGGTTTTCTGACACAGCCGGTTGTGCGGCCATGGCGGTCGATCGAATGTGCGGTGCCGCACAGCCGGCTGTGCCAAAAGGGACATAACCTCTGTAGCACCCGGTGGGCGATTCCAACAACAGCCTTATTGTTGGTAGTTAACTCGAGAGATGGCAACGGGTGTACTTTTTCAGCGTTGGGCAGAGTCCATCCAGTTGCTCTATATTGATGTGAAAATGACTGCGCGTTCAAGGGTTAACATGTTTATTCAAACTTCGCCGATAACATTATTTTTGCAGAAAAAGCGACTTCCCCCCACGGAAGCGAAGTTTTATTTATTTATTTTTTTTTTTTAATAATTGTAATCGTTTGAAAGGGAGGTGCTTTACGGGTAGTCATATCAATTTGGTGTCAAGAAAATCGAAAAGACGAAGTTTGTACAAACGATTGATTAAAGGGTCGCCAGTACCTATAGCGGTAGTAGTAGTATGACAAAAGCCGCCAAAGTAAGCCATTTTTGTTGATTTATCGCAAATTTAGCGCCAATAAGTTAGTTTTCAAAACTGAACCCAGGTTGCCGATATCTTCCGTATTTCGCGAAAAACTTTCAAACCGTACGGTTTGACAGTGATACTTTTTCCGTTATGGTGAAGTAATTTTAAGAAAATCATGTTTTTAAACAACTGCCAAAAGGGTTGCTGGTAGCGGCGTTCGCAATAATATGCCAAGAGTCGCCAAGGATGGCCACTTTTGGTGATTTATACTCAAGTTTTGCGCCAAAAAATGATTAAGTTTCCAAAACTGACCCCAGATTGGCAATAGCTTCTATATTTGGCGAGAAATATAGAATTCAAACTCTGCCATTTTACAATAGGAATATTTTTTCATCATGGTGAAGTAATGTAAGCTCGGTTTTCTATTTTCTTTTATAATTTTTTTAAAACTTTATATGTTTTTTTAAATTAAACTCGTTAAATAGAAGGCTCCAAGACTATTATCCCTATTATCAGTATACAAGCGTTAACACAAATTCTAACAGGGACTTTCTCTTCTTTTTCAGTTTCAAAACATGTGAAGATCCCATCATTCTCCAAGACAATGAATACAAGACTTTACATTCCTGCTGATCCACCTCTCACTTCATCTGTACTTTATATACGTTTAGGGGAAAAAAAATGGTTAATATCTGCAGAGACTTTAAAGAAAATTATTTGAATGACTTTTTCTTTAAGTGGCAGGCTCGCTGAAGAATAAAAAATGTATATTACCTTAAAAATGTTGACAAAAGAATAATAAAGTATTTTTTAAGTTTTGTTTTATTTGTAACTAGCTGTGTACCCGTTTTCCGCACGGGCTCAGCCTGACCCAGCCAGCATGGCGCCCGGGGCAGACATTTGTCATGAAGGCCCCTTTCAGTTTACGAAAATTAGAAATCTTGAATCTATACGCTTACTAAAGTTTCAGGCTTTCTGCTCGTATGGATGCTTGGAACTTTTTAGCAACTAAAAAAGGGGGAAGCTTTGGTTCTGCCAAAAATGATCCTATTGACCGAACATTCATGATTTTAAGCAAAATACTTTATTAAAAGCTTTTCTTCAGCATACTTTAATAACTGTTTTTTTTTAGTGAATTGAAGTTTAAGCAGAGAAAGAAAAAAATTTTTTAGGAACAACACTTTTTTACAAAACACAGCAGGAGCATTTCTTGATTTGGTGAAAGAAAAAAAGAAACCTTCCCTTCTCTGGTGACTAATTCGAGATCAAAAATGACGAAGAAGAAATTTCCGTGCATGTTTTCATCATTTAAGATACTATCAATGCACTTTTTCTTAAACTAAGTAGTACATATCAAAAACCACCATTTATAGCACAACGAAGAAAAAAAATTCCGTGCATGTTTTCATCATTTAAGATACTATCAATACACTTTTCCTTAAACTAAGTAGTACAGTATCAAAAACCACCATTTATAGCACAAAAAAATGACGAAGAAAAAATTTCCGTGCATGTTTTCATCATTTTAGATACTATCAGTACACTTTTCGTTAAACTAAGTAGTACAGTATCAAAAACCACCATTTATAGCACGCACAAAAAATGACGAAGAAAAAAATTTCCGTGCACGTTTTCATCATTTAAGATACTATCAATACACTTTTTCTTAAACTAAGTAGTACAGTATCAAAAACCACCATTTATAGCACAAAACAATGACGAAGAAAAAAATTTCCTGGCACGTTTTCATCATTTAAGATACTATCAATACACTTTTTCTTAAACTAACTAGTACAGTATCAAAAACCACCATTTATAGCACAAAACAATGACGAAGAAAAAATTTCCGTGCATGTTTTCATCATTTAAGATACTATCAGTACACTTTTCCTTAAACTAAGTAGTACAGTATCAAAAACCACCATTTATAGCACAAAAAAAATGACGAAGAAAAAATTTCCGTGCATGTTTTCATCATTTAAGATACTATCAATGCACTTTTTCTTAAACTAAGTAGTACATGTCAAAAACCACCATTTATAGCACAACGAAGAAAAAAATTTCCGTGCATGTTTTTCATCATTTAAGATACTATCAATACACTTTTCCTTAAACTAAGTAGTACAGTATCAAAAAACCACCATTTATAGCACAAAAAAATGACGAAGAAAAAATTTCCGTGCATGTTTTCATCATTTTAGATACTATCAGTACACTTTTCGTTAAACTAAGTAGTACAGTATCAAAAACCACCATTTATAGCACGCACAAAAAAATGACGAAGAAAAAAATTTCCGTGCACGTTTTCATCATTTAAGATACTATCAATACACTTTTTCTTAAACTAAGTAGTACAGTATCAAAAACCACCATTTATAGCACAAAACAATGACGAAGAAAAAGATTTCCTGGCACGTTTTCATCATTTAAGATATTATCAATACACTTTTTCTTAAACTAAGTAGTACAGTATCAAAAACCACCATTTATAGCACAAAACAATGACGAAGAAAAAATTTCCGTGCATGTTTTCATCATTTAAGATACTATCAATACACTTTTTCTTAAACTAAGTAGTACAGTATCAAAAACCACCATTTATAGCACAAAACAATGACGAAGAAAAAAATTTCCTGGCACGTTTTCATCATTTAAGATACTATCAATACACTTTTTCTTAAACTAAGTAGTACAGTATAAAAAACCACCATTTATAGCACAAAACAATGACGAAGAAAAAAATTTCCTGGCACGTTTTCATCATTTTAGATACTATCAGTACACTTTTCGTTAAACTAAGTAGTACAGTATCAAAAACCACCATTTATAGCACGCACAAAAAATGACGAAGAAAAAAATTTCCGTGCACGTTTTCATCATTTAAGATACTATCAATACACTTTTTCTTAAACTAAGTAGTACAGTATCAAAAACCACAATTTATAGCACAAAAAAATGACGAAGAAAAAAATTTCCGTGCATGTTTTCATCATTTAAGATATTATCAATGCACTTTTTCTTAAACTAAGTAGTACATATCAAAAACCACCATTTATAGCACAACGAAGAAAAAAATTTCCGTGCATGTTTTCATCATTTAAGATACTATCAATACACTTTTCCTTAAACTAAGTAGTACAGTATCAAAAACCACCATTTATAGCACAAAAAAATGACGAAGAAAAAATTTCCGTGCATGTTTTCATCATTTTAGATACTATCAGTACACTTTTCGTTAAACTAAGTAGTACAGTATCAAAAACCACCATTTATAGCACGCACAAAAAATGACGAAGAAAAAAATTTCCGTGCACGTTTTCATCATTTAAGATACTATCAATACACTTTTTCTTAAACTAAGTAGTACAGTATCAAAAACAACCATTTATAGCACAAAACAATGACGAAGAAAAAAATTTCCTGGCACGTTTTTCATCATTTAAGATATCTATCAATACACTTTTTTTCTTAAACTAAGTAGTACAGTATCAAAAACCACCATTTATAGCACAAAACAATGACGAAGAAAAAATTTCCGTGCATGTTTTCATCATTTAAGATACTATCAATACACTTTTTCTTAAACTAAGTAGTACAGTATCAAAAACCACCATTATATAGCACAAAACAATGACGAAGAAAAAAATTTCCTGGCACGTTTTCATCATTTAAGATACTATCAGTACACTTTTCCTTAAACTAAGTAGTACAGTATCAAAAACCACCATTTATAGCACAAAAAAATGACGAAGAAAAAATTTCCGGGCATGTTTTTCATCATTTAAGATACTATCAATGCACTTTTTCTTAAACTAAGTAGTACATATCAAAAAACCACCATTTATAGCACAACGAAGAAAAAAATTTCCGTGCATGTTTTCATCATTTAAGATACTATCAATACACTTTTCCTTAAACTAAGTAGTACAGTATCAAAAAATCACCATTTATAGCACAAAAAAATGACGAAGAAAAAATTTCCGTGCATGTTTTCATCATTTTAGATACTATCAGTACACTTTTCGTTAAACTAAGTAGTACAGTATCAAAAACCACCATTTATAGCACGCACAAAAAATGACGAAGAAAAAAATTTCCGTGCACGTTTTCATCATTTAAGATAATATCAATACACTTTTTCTTAAACTAAGTAGTACAGTATCAAAAACCACCATTTATAGCACAAAAAAAATGACGAAGAAAAAATTTCCGTGCACGTTTTCATCATTTAAGATACTATCAATGCACTTTTTCTTAAACTAAGTAGTACATATCAAAAACCACCATTTATAGCACAACGAAGCAAAAATTTCCGTGCATGTTTTCATCATTTAAGATACTATCAATACACTTTTCCTTAAACTAAGTAGTACAGTATCAAAAACCACCATTTATAGCACAAAAAAATGACGAAGAAAAAATTTCCGTGCAGGTTTTCATCATTTTAGAAACTATCAGTACACTTTTCGTTAAACTAAATAGTACAGTATCAAAAACCACCATTTATAGCACAAAAAAATGACGTGGAAAAAATTTCCGGGCATGTTTTCATCATTTAAGATACTATCAATGCACTTTTTCTAAAATTAAGTAGTACATATCAAAAACCACCATTTATAGCACAACGAAGAAAAAAATTTCCGTGCATGTTTTCATCATTTAAGATACTATCAATACACTTTTCCTTAAACTAAGTAGTACAGTATCAAAAATCACCATTTATAGCACAAAAAAATGACGAAGAAAAAATTTCCGGGCATGTTTTCATCATTTAAGATACTATCAATGCACTTTTTCTAAAATTAAGTAGTACATATCAAAAACCACCATTTATAGCACAACGAAGCAAAAATTTCCGTGCATGTTTTCATCATTTAAGATACTATCAATACACTTTTCCTTAAACTAAGTAGTACAGTATCAAAAACCACCATTTATAGCACAAAAAAATGACGAAGAAAAAATTTCCGTGCATGTTTTCATCATTTTAGAAACTATCAGTACACTTTTCGTTAAACTAAGTAGTACAGTATCAAAAACCACCATTTATAGCACGCACAAAAAATGACGAAGAAAAAAATTTCCGTGCACGTTTTCATCATTTAAGATACTATCAATACACTTTTTCTTAAACTAAGTAGTACAGTATCAAAAACCACCATTTATAGCACAAAACAATGACGAAGAAAAAATTTCCGTGCATGTTTTCATCATTTAAGATACTATCAATACACTTTTTCTTAAACTAAGTAGTACAGTATCAAAAACCACCATTTATAGCACAAAACAATGACGAAGAAAAAATTTCCGTGCATGTTTTCATCATTTAAGATACTATCAATACACTTTTTCTTAAACTAAGTAGTACAGTATCAAAAACCACCATTTATAGCACAAAACAATGACGAAGAAAAAAATTTCCTAGCACGTTTTCATCATTTAAGATACTATCAATACACTTTTTCTTAAACTAAGTAGTACAGTATCAAAAACCACCATTTATAGCACAAAAAAATGACGAAGAAAAAAATTTCCGTGCATGTTTTCATCATTTAAGATACTATCAATGCACTTTTTCTTAAACTAAGTAGTACATATCAAAAACCACCATTTATAGCACAACGAAGAAAAAAATTTCCGTGCATGTTTTCATCATTTAAGATACTATCAATACACTTTTCCTTAAACTAAGTAGTACAGTATCAAAAACCACCATTTATAGCACAGAAAAATGACGAAGAAAAAATTTCCGTGCATGTTTTCATCATTTTAGATACTATCAGTACACTTTTCGTTGAACTAAGTAGTACAGTATCAAAAACCACCATTTATAGCACGCACAAAAAATGACGAAGAAAAAAATTTCCGTGCACGTTTTCATCATTTAAGATACTATCAATACACTTTTTCTTAAACTAAGTAGTACAGTATCAAAAACCACCATTTATAGCACAAAACAATGACGAAGAAAAAAATTTCCTGGCACGTTTTTATCATTTAAGATACTATCAATACACTTTTTCTTAAACTAAGTTGTACAGTATCAAAAACCACCATTTATAGCACAAAACAATGACGAAGAAAAAAATTTCCTGGCACGTTTTCATCATTTAAGATACTATCAATACACTTTTTCTTAAACTAAGTAGTACAGTATCAAAAACCACCATTTATAGCACAAAAAAATGACGAAGAAAAAATTTCCGTGCATGTTTTCATCATTTAAGATACTATCAGTACACTTTTCCTTAAACTAAGTAGTACAGTATCAAAAACCACCATTTATAGCACAAAAAAATGACGAAGAAAAAAATTTCCGTGCATGTTTTCATCATTTAAGATACTATCAATGCACTTTTTCTTAAACTAAGTAGTACATATCAAAAACCACCATTTATAGCACAAAAAAATGACGAAGAAAAAATTTCCGTGCATGTTTTCATCATTTTAGATACTATCAGTACACTTTTCGTTAAACTAAGTAGTACAGTATCAAAAACCACCATTTATAGCACGCACAAAAAATGACGAAGAAAAAAATTTCCGTGCACGTTTTCATCATTTAAGATACTATCAATACACTTTTTCTTAAACTAAGTAGTACAGTATGAAAAACCACGATTTATAGCACAAAACAATAACGAAGAAAAAAATTTCCTGGCACGTTTTCATCATTTAAGATACTATCAATACACTTTTTCTTAAACTAAGTAGTACAGTATCAAAAACCACCATTTATAGCACAAAACAATGACGAAGAAAAAAATTTCCTGGCACGTTTTCATCATTTAAGATACTATCAATACACTTTTTCTTAAACTAAGTAGTACAGTATCAAAAACCACCATTTATAGCACAAAACAATGACGAAGAAAAAATTTTCGTGCATGTTTTCATCATTTAATATACTATCAATACACTTTTTCTTAAACTAAGTAGTACAGTATCAAAAACCACCATTTATAGCACAAAACAATGACGAAGAAAAAAATTTCCTGGCCCGTTTTCATCATTTAAGATACTATCAGTACACTTTTCCTTAAACTAAGTAGTACAGTATCAAAAACCACCATTTATAGCACAAAACAATGACGAAGAAAAAAATTTCTTGGCACGTTTTCATCATTTAAGATACTATCAATACACTTTTTCTTAAACTAAGTAGTACAGTATCAAAAACCACCATTTATAGCACAAAAAAATGACGAAGAAAAAAATTTCCGTGCATGTTTTCATCATTTAAGATACTATCAATGCACTTTTTCTTAAACTAAGTAGTACATATAAAAAACCACCATTTATAGCACAAGGAAGAAAAAAATTTCCGTGCATGTTTTCATCATTTAAGATACTATCAATACACTTTTCCTTAAACTAAGTAGTACAGTATCAAAAACCACCATTTATAGCACAGAAAAATGACGAAGAAAAAATTTCCGTGCATGTTTTCATCATTTTAGATACTATCAGTACACTTTTCGTTGAACTAAGTAGTACAGTATCAAAAACCACCATTTATAGCACGCACAAAAAATGACGAAGAAAAAAATTTCCGTGCACGTTTTCATCATTTAAGATACTATCAATACACTTTTTCTTAAACTAAGTAGTACAGTATCAAAAACCACCATTTATAGCACAAAACAATGACGAAGAAAAAAATTTCCTGGCACGTTTTTATCATTTAAGATACTATCAATACACTTTTTCTTAAACTAAGTTGTACAGTATCGAAAACCACCATTTATAGCACAAAACATAGACGAAGAAAAAAATTTCCTGGCACGTTTTCATCATTTAAGATACTATCAATACACTTTTTCTTAAACTAAGTAGTACAGTATCAAAAACCACCATTTATAGCACAAAAAAATGACGAAGAAAAAATTTCCGTGCATGTTTTCATCATTTAAGATACTATCAGTACACTTTTCCTTAAACTAAGTAGTACAGTATCAAAAACCACCATTTATAGCACAAAAAAATGACGAAGAAAAAAATTTCCGTGCATGTTTTCATCATTTAAGATACTATCAATGCACTTTTTCTTAAACTAAGTAGTACATATCAAAAACCACCATTTATAGCACAAAAAAATGACGAAGAAAAAATTTCCGTGCATGTTTTCATCATTTTAGATACTATCAGTACACTTTTCGTTAAACTAAGTAGTACAGTATCAAAAACCACCATTTATAGCACGCACAAAAAATGACGAAGAAAAAAATTTCCGTGCACGTTTTCATCATTTAAGATACTATCAATACACTTTTTCTTAAACTAAGTAGTACAGTATGAAAAACCACCATTTATAGCACAAAACAATAACGAAGAAAAAAATTTCCTGGCACGTTTTCATCATTTAAGATACTATCAATACACTTTTTCTTAAACTAAGTAGTACAGTATCAAAAACCACCATTTATAGCACAAAACAATGACGAAGAAAAAAATTTCCTGGCACGTTTTCATCATTTAAGATACTATCAATACACTTTTTCTTAAACTAAGTAGTACAGTATCAAAAACCACCATTTATAGCACAAAACAATGACGAAGAAAAAATTTCCGTGCATGTTTTCATCATTTAATATACTATCAATACACTTTTTCTTAAACTAAGTAGTACAGTATCAAAAACCACCATTTATAGCACAAAACAATGACGAAGAAAAAAATTTCCTGGCCCGTTTTCATCATTTAAGATACTATCAGTACACTTTTCCTTAAACTAAGTAGTACAGTATCAAAAACCACCATTTATAGCACAAAAAAATGACGAAGAAAAAATTTCCGTGCATGTTTTCATCATTTAAGATACTATCAATGCACTTTTTCTTAAACTAAGTAGTACATTTCAAAAACCACCATTTATAGCACAACGAAGAAAAAAATTTCCGTGCATGTTTTCATCATTTAAGATACTATCAATACACTTTTCCTTAAACTAAGTAGTACAGTATCAAAAACCACCATTTATAGCACAAAAAAATGACGAAGAAAAAATTTCCGTGCATGTTTTCATCATTTTAGATACTATCAGTACACTTTTCGTTAAACTAAGTAGTACAGTATCAAAAACCACCATTTATAGCACGCACAAAAAATGACGAAGAAAAAAATTTCCGTGCACGTTTTCATCATTTAAGATACTATCAATACACTTTTTCTTAAACTAAGTAGTACAGTATCAAAAACCACCATTTATAGCACAAAACAATGACGAAGAAAAAAATTTCCTGGCACGTTTTCATCATTTAAGATACTATCAATACACTTTTTCTTAAACTAAGTAGTACAGTATCAAAAACCACCATTTATAGCACAAAACAATGACGAAGAAAAAATTTCCGTGCATGTTTTCATCATTTAAGATATTATCAATACACTTTTTCTTAAACTAAGTAGTACAGTATCAAAAACCACCATTTATAGCACAAAACAATGACGAAGAAAAAAATTTCCTGGCACGTTTTTATCATTTAAGATACTATCAATACACTTTTTCTTAAACTAAGTAGTACAGTATCAAAAACCACCATTTATAGCACAAAACAATGACGAAGAAAAAAATTTCCTGGCACGTTTTCATCATTTAAGATACTATCAATACACTTTTTCTTAAACTAAGTAGTACAGTATCAAAAACCACCATTTATAGCACAAAAAAATGACGAAGAAAAAATTTCCGTGCATGTTTTCATCATTTAAGATACTATCAGTACACTTTTCCTTAAACTAAGTAGTACAGTATCAAAAACCACCATTTATAGCACAAAAAAATGACGAAAAAAAATATTTCCGTGCATGTTTTCATCATTTAAGATACTATCAATACACTTTTTCTTAAACTAAGTAGTACAGTATCAAAAACCACCATTTATAGCACACACAAAAAATGACGAAGAAAAAATTTCCGTGCATGTTTTCATCATTTAAGATACTATCAATACACTTTTCCTTAAACTAAGTACTACAGTACAGTAACCCCTCGTTATATCGCGTCTCGGTATATCGCGCTTTTTCTATGTCCCCCAATTTTTTTCTGTATCTTCTCTCATATCCTGCTTTTCAAAGCAGGATATGAGAGAAAAATCGAATCAAATGACTCTGGATCATTTTTCCGGCAGGAAATGAAATGTGTATTTGTACATAAAATATAAATAAAAAATAAAACTTCTACTTTCATAGTTCAAGAGCATATCTTTTATTACCTTACATATACTATTAATTTTATCATATTGCATAGAAGCATATGTTCATAAAACTAAAGTTTTTATCATATCACCCCTCTCCTTTCCGCCCGTTATATCGCGCCCTCGGATATATCGCGCATTTTTCTTGCCTCTCGACAAGCGCGATATAAGGAGGTGTTACTATATCAACAAACCACCCTTTATAGCACAAAAAAAAAAATAAACTTTTGCATGAAAAAGAGAAAGATGGCAAATAGCAATGACTCAAAGTATTTGGCTTGTCCCTTGGAATTCGAGTTATTGAGTGTACTAGCTGAGTGCCCCTTCTTTGTACAAAGGAAAGTTTACTCTTTGTCTAACATGCATAACTGGAGATAATCCCACTAGATAGAACATAACTTAAAAAATGGTGTGTTTTACTCGTAAAATAAAAATTTTCACCACAATAGCCAATCGAATATGAAGAGAAGAGTAAACTTCACTTTGCTTTGTAGAACTATCGGTTGGTCATAATTAGACCGCCTTTAACCCTTTAGCGCGCAGTGTTCCCGCTCTGGGAACACCCAACTCTGACGTTTTGACTGTTGCCCGTCACGAAGAATAGATTTGATTACTATAAAAAGAGATGCGGGTGACATAGCTCCACGAGAATCCTTTACTTCTCAGCACGTCATTTCCCGTAAAAAAAATGGTCACGGTTATTCTTAACAGCACTGACATCTGCTGGAAAATGGAAGAATGCGAGAACAGCCGGACAGATTGCCCAATTCTGAAAAAAGGGCAGCCGTTGCCATCGCTCGACTTAACGACCAGCAAGATGGCGGACGATCGATACGTTCATCGCGTGCCACAGATCGAGAGACCCTTTTTTGACGACAGCTGGCTGTGCCGCACAGCCAGGATTTTAGGGACAATTTAGGATTTTGATAGACATAAACCTTCACCGAACAATACAGATCATTTTGCAAAAAAGGTACACTTAAATTGATCCAGTAATTTTTTAGTTTATTGAAGAAACACACATTTCAACATTGTATTGAACTTGAAAAGGATGAATGTCTCTACACTGACACCTAGTGTATAGAAATTCTTTTAAGTGCTTCTGGGGCAGAACTGTAAACGTTGCATACACTATTCTCAATTGAGAGTATTATTTTGTAATCTTCAATAATATAGATCCATTTTGTTTGGTCTGAAAAAGACGAATATCTCTAAAATAAACTTTAAACAACGACTGCCCACAGAGTGCCATGCACTGAAATTCTTCTAGGTGCTCCTGTAAAAGACTAAATGGTATATAACCATTTTTAACAAGGTAAATTGTGTAGTACATAGTAATAACATAGATATATTTCATAGAAATCAATGCATATTTATGGAAGTTAGAGTGTAGACAGATAGACAGGCAAACTGAGTCTTATAAACATTTTTCAACTTAATTGGGTAACGTTAATTTTTTTTTTAACATTCCAAATCAAATGAAATTTAGTTTTAGTGATTCATCAATGGAATCTGCTATTTATACATGTAACGTCACTGTTTGTTACTATCCTTACTTTTATTGAAGGGGGGGAAAAAAGGACTAAAGCAATTACACAAGATCAATGTAATGTGAACACAAAACAACACGGTACACAAATAATAATAAAAATCATTTTATTTAAAATGAGTTCATAGAATTTTTTGCGAAATACATTCAAAATAATGGATTGTCATTATACACATACATATTTTCACCGGTTGTCAAAAAATATTTGGATCGCATTATATGTTGTTACAATATATGCACTTAGAACAGTGGTTCTTAAACTGCGTGCCGCGGCAACCTGGGGTGCCGCGAGCGTATGCCAGGGGTACCTAGGAGATAATCAAGTAAGTTTTGGGGGAGTATAATCAAAAAATTTCCTGAACCGTTATCCCATAAAAAAAGTTGGCCAAGCTGATTACCAAGTGGGCGATAACAAAGATATTTCAGTCAAGTTCGAAAGAATGCAGCGTCCAGTCGACTCTTTTACAAGAATTCCGTGAGATGGGGAGGGGAGGGGGGGGGGGAGCGGAGATAAAATTCCACATTTCTTTCCTAAGAGAGTATTTTCTTGATAGTTAAACCCATAAACATAAAAAAAATGATAAAAAAATGCATCTAAACTGTTTCATTCTAAACCTTCATATTTATATAACTTTCAAGGTAAACAACCACGAACGTTTTTAGCCCGAGACGGGTGCCCCGGAATGCTTTTAGCCCTACAAGGGTGCCGCAGCAAAAAAAGTTTGGGAACCCCTGCACTAGAAAACTAACAGTCATAAATTTTCCTAGTCTACTTTAGTGCAGAGAGTTAACACGGTTATGGTGGTTTTGTACTACTTAAACGGCATTCAAAGACGACAGTAGCAGTTTTAAAACAGTATGAAACTCCAGCCAATGGACATTTACAGAGTTTCAAAACTTGATTTATTTTTTCTTAGTTTACACACAAGAAAAAAAATAATGATTTTGTTTGTCCCTCTAATAATTTTGATAAATCTGTTAATCCTACTCGGTGCTGCATATACAAAGGTGATAATATATTGCATTTTTTTTTTATGTAAATATGTTTTTAGCAAACACGCACTAACATGACGCCAGTTTATCAATGCAGATAGTACGGAAGATTGAATTTAAATGAAACTGATATAAGTATAATAACAATTTTTTTACCATATACAATAGTTTCTCTTTTGTGTTTATTTTTTAATAATGCTTTATAGAAATGAGATTTTTATTATCTGTACAAATAGATCCACATAGTCCGACCACACCAGAGGCATAGTGCATTGCGCACTGAACTGGGAGACGGAAGGTAGAGATGAGCCGGGCTCAGCCCGAACCCGAAAGCCCGAGCCCGAGCCCGGGCCCGAACCGGGCTCGGGCTCTGTAACTCACAATTGCGTTCGGGCTCGGGCGGGCTCGGGCTCGTGAAAAAATTTCTGTTTTATTGAACATACTCCTTGAAAACGATTTTTAAAAAGTGATTCATATGAAAAATAAAAGTATTTATAAAAAAAAAAAAAAAAAAAAAAAAAAAAAAAAAAATCTGATGTGTCCAACACATGACTTCCTTGCACGTCCATTAGATCAAAAATATTTTCGGACGCACTTCCTCTAAACTTATTTGTTGAAAGAGATAAAATATCAATAATAGTAAGGTTTAGCGATTTCTAGCCAAATATTTCGATATCGCCAAGCTGAGTTTCAATTTGAAAGATTTCCTTCTGACACTTTATTTGGCGATATTTCACCAAAAGCCGACAAACTTGAGATAGTCTGCGAGATTTTGGGGATAGCTAAAGTAGTCATTGACCACAGACTTTCAATGAATTGAATGCATCCATTACACCTCAATGTATTTATAAGTCATTTGGGCTCACCCTGTAAATAAATTCTCAGTCGATTGCTGTCAAAAAAGATTATTGAAAACAGTTAGATATTACAATAGTTCTAAAAAATACGAAAATAATTTTTGGTGCCAAATTTGGCGATATTTCGGCGAAACTCGTCAATGTCGACGACATTTGGCGAGATTTTAAAGCATGAACCAAACAATGACAGATTATCGCCAAATTTGGCGATATTTCGCCAAAACTCGCCAAGAACGATGACAAATGGCGATACTTTGGGCATGGACCAAATGACTGACTATCGCCAAATTTGGCGATATTTCGCCAAAACTCGCCAAGGTCGAGGACAGACGGCGAGATTTTGGGAATGTACCAAACAATGACTGTCTACAGTTGTATTATATTGAAGATGTCCATAGACATTAAAGTACTGAAATTCTTTTCGGTGGTCCTGTAAATAAACTCTCCAGTAGATTGGAACCAAAAATCGAGATGCACAACTAGATGTTACAACATTCTTATATATGAAATTTCATAATAGTTTTTGAGATTTGAGAGTTAAATATGCACACATGTACACCAAAAGTCGCCAAGCTTGGCGACTTCTGGCATAGTTCTTGAGGAAGGCACGTGACCGTGGTCGGACCATTACCTAACTTATGTGGTAGGACGGTATTGTGCTTGAAAATGGATGAATGCCCCTAAAATTGCCATTGGACCGTAATGTATTGGAAATCTTTTGAGTGTTCCTGTAGCAGAACTATAAATGATAAAGACACTTTTTTTAATGGAGAAATTCATTTTCTAACTCTTTACAGCATATATCACTTCTGAGTCGTTTGAAATAGCCCAATACCTCTAAAAAACGCTTTGATGAATTTCGGCCCTTAGAGCGTAATGTATTTCGAATATTTTGGGTGGTCCTGAAGATAAACTACACAGTCAAATGGAACCGAAAGGGGAGGTGCACAACTAGATGTTACAACAATCCTAATTATAAAGTTTCAACATTGTACGCCTAACAGTTTTTGAGATATGCGAGTTTAATGAATTTCGGCCCATTGAGCGTAATGTATTTCGAATGTTTTGGGCAGTCCTGTAGATAAACTATCCAGTCGAATGGAACCAAAAAGGGGAGGTGCACTACTAGATGTTACAACTATCCAAATATGAAGTTTCGACATTCTAACGCCTAATAGCTTTTGAGTTAGGCGAGTTTAATGAATTTCGGCCCATAGAGCGTAATGTATTTCGAATCTTTTTGGGCGGTCCTGTACACAAACTATCCATTTGATTGCCACCAAAAGGGGAGGTGCACAACTAGATCATAGAACAATCTAAATATCAATCTCAACATTCTACGACCAATAGTTTTTTGAGATATGCGAGTTACATACATACGTACGTACGTACGTACAGACGGCATGGAAAAACTGGCCACAGTAGACTCGCCGCTGGTCAAAATGAGTTGCAGACGCTTTAATAGGATCGTGCATGCTAGCCTACGATGAGATGCATCGAAAAAATTTTTAAAATTAAATTTAGAGGTAGTCAAAATCGGGTTTTTTTGTCGAAATTTGGCCCCCAAAATTTTTCGGGATCACATTACTTCCTTATACTACGTACAAGGAAGTAAAAATAGCGGCGCGGGTGCCTAGAAGGCGCGTGAAGCTCTTTGGGTATTTCAGAACGGCGGCTTATATTACATAGATCATGTATAACTGTATAGCAGATCATGTATATGTGATATTGCGTAGATATATTGCATAGTCATGAGATCGGACATTATTTCATAAACATAGATCTAAAGAATTAGAAAGTGCATTGAGAGTTTGCAACTCTATTTGTCTTTAATTTGAACAAACGGCAAAATTTATTGTACTCTATCAAGGAATTACTTCTTTGAATTTTATTGAATTTTATTTATTTTTAGCTGAAATTTCGGGCTCGGGCTCCGACTTAAATAATATCGCTCGGGCTCGGGCGGGCTCGGGCTTCAAAAATTGTGCCCGAACTCATCTTTAACGGAAGGTGCCTGGTTCAAAACCAGGTCGCGTCCGCCAACCTAACCGTTCAAAGTTTTCCTTGGTTTTCTCCGAAACTTAGGTAAACACGGGTTCAGATACCTTAGAAGACCCCACAGAGGGCATCCCACCCACAGGCCTAGATCCCTCGTGTAGATAATTGGCCTTAATCCCACAACAGAACACGACACAACAACACATAGTCCCGAGAATATAGGTAATCCCAACCATTTTAACAGTTTGAGGCGCAACCCTTTCCCAATGCTGAAAAAAGGGCAACCGTTGCCATCGCTCGACTTAACTACCTGCAAGATAGCGGACAATCGAAGCGTTCATCGCGTGCCACAGATCTAGAGACCCTTTTTTGACGACAGCTGACTGGGCGGCACAGCCAGCTGTCGTCACGTCGCAACGTTTCGATCGTCCGCCATCTTGCTGGTAGTTAAGTCGAGCGATGGCAACGCTGCCCTTTGTTCAGCATTGGCAATCTATGCAGCTGTTCTCGCATCTTCCATTTTCAGCAGAAGTCAGTGCTGTTAAAATAATCTGTTTACGGAAATGACGTGCTAAAAGGTAAAGGATTCTCGTGGAGCTATGTCACCCGCAACTATTTTTATAGAAATCAAATCTATTCTTCGTGACTGGCAACAGTCAAAACGCCGGAGTTTTGTGTTCCCAGAGCGGGAACACTGCGCGTTAAAGGATTAAACCCTTTAACCCTTGGCGTCCCCGCCGTGAAGACACAACCTTGACATGTTGACGGTTTTGATTCACGAAGAATCAATTTGTCTCCAATAAAATGCCTCAGGAGGACATAGTCACACGTGAATCTTTTTCTACTGATAACATCATTTCCAACTAAAAATGATCGATTATTTGCGAAATGGATGTCACAATTATTTTCATCAATCAGTACCGGCTTCTGCTGAGAACTGGAGAATGGGATGAAAATATCCAGCGATATAAAAGAAAAACCAGGTGGACTACCCATTGCGAAAAAAGTGCAGCCGTTGCCATCGCTCGATTTAACTATCAGTAACATGGGGGTCGATCGAGAGCATTTTCTGACACGGTTTGGACAATGTTCTTGAACATTTTCTGACAAAGTTTTGACAATGATCCTGAGCTCTGTGACATGCAATAGGCGACTCGATCGGACGCCATGTTGCTGGTAATTAAATCGAACGATGTGACGGTGCGACTCTGTCAGCATGTGACCGCACTCATGCCAGCGTGCCTTTATTAGGGTCGCTGCATCTGTCGGCTATCATCGAAGAACGTTATTCTTTCGTCCTCAGCTTGCTGTTATTAAGTCGAGCTATTGAACGGTCATGCCTAAAATTTTTTCAGTATTGCAAGAGGTGTTGAGCATGTAAAGTTTAACTATACAGCAACATGGCGTTCGATCGAAACATCCTTTTCATCAAAGTTCTGACATTCTCTGACAAGTTTTGACAATGATCTGAGCTCTGCGGTCACGCAATAGGCGATTCGATCGAAGCCATGTCGCTGGAATATTAATCGAGCGATGGCGACGGCTGCACTTTTTCGGCATGGAATTGGTAACGCTTCGAAAAGTTAACCAATTTGTGCCTAGCGACCCTTTTTCGAGATGCTCAAATAAGAAGGGTTTTGTGCGAAAAGGAGGTAGGTGCAATTATTCAAGTACTGTAAAAAACACTTTGAAACTCAACAGGAAATTACCGTAAAATACAGCAAAATTGAACCCCCATCCCCCACTTTTCTCGTGCTCTTAAAATACCGAGTAAACGCCCCCTTAAGGTGAATTCATACAGGCCGTTCCGTGCTGCTCAGACTCCGCGGTGCTCCACTGTTCTTTTCCGTTTTGAAACTGTGGCTGCCCGCTCGCGAGCTTTCGGAGTAGCAGCAAATGAAATGCTGCTGCTCCGAATGCATGCACCAATGAAATCATGCCATATGCAAGCGAAGTGTGACGCCAGAACAAGGCTCTCCGCTTTGCTCCGCTGATTGACGTCATCTCGGCGTCTTACCGGTACTGAAGGGGCAGTGTGAATCCAGCTTCAACTTGTAGATAAAGGGGGCGTTTGAACGGTATACTTCTCCGATTTTTACAGTTTATCCACTCCCATGGAGTATTTTCACGTGACGCCAATGAAATTTTTTTTTAGGTTAACTTGGATATTTAGGGGTACAAAACCACGGTTTTGGCTAATGGCCATTCTCCAATGAACGAATGTTTGACAAAAAAAAAGTTGGTTGTCAAGGTGTCAAACATTCGTTCATTTGAGAATGGCCATTGGCCGAAAACGTGGCTTTGTATCCCTAAATATCCGAGTTGACCCGAAAAAACAATTCAGTGACGTCACGTGAAAATACCAGTATTTTACGATAGTTATTCACAAAATCGAAATAGGAAATTTAGCTTACATTCGTGACTGCATCGCACCAGCACGTTATCGGCAGAGAATGCGGAAAGAAATCATCTCTTTGTCATGTAGTGGATGTCAGAAATTTATCTATTATTTCTGCCATCAGCAAAGGTTGGAGAGAGTCATGATGACTAGGGTTTGCACGGATAATAGATTTGCTAAAATTACGAATTTTCGAACTATCGTCTTAAAATGGTCTGATGTTTTAAAAGTGGTCTTTTTTCTTTTTTATAAAGTACGGAAAGAAGTTCGCTCGAGTATCTTAAATAGTACGACGTTTTAGGACAACGACGTTTTGGAAAGTTTGGAATTTTAGCGAATTAATCCAGGGGCGCAACCAGAAATTTTCCGTGAAGGGGGTTTCTTAAAAATTGTCAAAAATTGTTGAATATTTTTTGTCTATAAAAAACATATTTCAAAACATGAATTCACATTGCTCACCATTTATTTCATGTACCAAGGGTGGCTCCAGGATATGGGGGACATGGCCCTCTCCAAACTTGGATTTCACGCATTCAATTTACGTTTTGAACAATTTATAGGCCTACATAAAAAGTCCAATGGCCCGCTCCGAGAATTCAGCCTGGAGTCGCCCTTGTTATGTACAAGCACAAATTAAGTACAATGCTAAACTGATAATGTTATAATTTAATATGTAAGTGTCGGGGTTGTTTCGCCAATTCATTGAATACTTCTTCGGGGGCTAACATGAACGTTCTTGTAGATGTTCAACATCGATAGTCTGCTTTCATCCGTTGTGCTTCGAAGATATGCTTCTAGAAGGCGAAAAGTTGAAAAGGAACGCTTACCAGTACAATTTGTTACTGGTAATGTGGCTATTATTTGGATCAGCCTGTAGATATTATGAAATATTTTCCGACTGAAAATATCTAAGGCCTTTCGGGGCCATCGCTAAGCAACGGGCCTGCTTATGAGTTGCCATCCCTAAAAATGAGTTTATCATTGAGGCCTGTTTTCCCTAGTCACAGTATTCTATTTTATTGTTCTAAGTATTATAAATGTTATATTATTTTATTATTTTAAAACAATTTTTTTATACTTTTGTCGTACTAAAGAACTTTAGATGTAGGTAATCGTTTTGTGAATCTTGCGCCATTTTCTTTCATGAAAATTTATCCTAAAATTCGAACATTTTGCTCTGAATGTAAAGGTAAGTGAACGCTTATAATGTATTTAGAAATTCTAAAAATATGTATGTAAATCATGTTTAGTGAGTTTAGTAGTTAGTCAGTTTTTACTTGAGTAGTTTTTATTCTTGTAAATAAGCATGACCTTGTGATACTATTCAGACAATTTAATTTTGCCAGTTGAAAATGTTATTTATCAGTTATATATGCCTTGATTATGTGATTAAGACTTACATCTGGTACAGTGCAGAAATACAGTAAATTATAAATTATTTATTTTTGCCCGTTTATACAGAAACTTCAAATGTAGTTAATATTTTGTACAAGCGTTCATTATGCTTGCGCAATTCCTAAGTTCGATTGAGAAAGCGACAAAAGAATAATATATACTACATGAAATGTCTTTATTAAAGAATAATTAATTCAGGGATCACGCTATAGAGCGTATTTTATCAATTTTCTCCAGTATACAGGATATCCCGAAAACACTGAAATGCGCTTTAACCCATTCGTGCCTGGATATTTTTGCGACTTTCTTCGATTTTTGCTAACACCAGCAGTAATTGATAAATTTCTGATGTCAACTTTTTGAACAAGGAATGATTTCATTTAAAATCATTATGTATAAAAATTGAAATGTCAACATCCTACTTGGCCATATTAAAATATTTTGTGGAATTGAAGTTCGATACTCGCGAATAAAGGCTAGGAAAAATAAATAACGTTTTCGACTGATAGCGAAAATGCCGTCCCAAAAAAGGGACGCTAGGCATAAATGGGTTAATACATCATTTGTTAAAAATTAATGTTGAATTGTTTAAAATAACGTAGGAAATACGACTACGTTCATGAAATATTCATTATAAAAATGTCTCTCATTTGTGTATTTAGTTATTTTAAAGTATATTAAATATCCACTTGTGAAACTAAAATAAGCAATCGTGAATCATGAGAGTAAGCGCTACTTTGTTTTTCCTTCAAATTATATGCATCTATTTTCTTTATGTCAATATGTATCATAGCAAACAAATTAATCATGAGTTCGTACTTGAATTAGTAACACAATTACTACTTAAAACTACATTAAATGACGTTTGAAAGCACTGGGAAGCTTAAAAAATGCCTGACGTATACGTGAAGACTCGAGCATCCGTAGGCCTCTTTGGGTGGCTCATCAAAATACACGCACAGGCCCGTTACTAATTGCGAAGGCCCCGGGCCTTTAGTGCGTTTGTTGGTCGTATTTGTTCTTGATGTAACTTTCTATACTCTCACAGAACCCTCTTCCATTTCATACATTGACGCTAATTCTAAAGAACGTTCACCATTACATTTTTCTGTATTTGGGCTCATATATTAAAGTAACAAATTATGAAAGGAATTCAGAATGTTATTATGATCCAGAAATCTTTCATTGAGTTGGCGAATAAATGTGTTTAAAAATGGTATCTATGCAGAACAGATCTCCTGTAATATTCTCCTAGAGAGCCTGTTTCTAATTTCCTTCGTTGCAAACCCAGGGAATAGTTCTTATTCGGCAGGATTTTTTAATTACAAAATAAATAAAAAAATAGAAAAGACAAAAGTTTGCCCTGGGGGGGGGGGTTAACCCTAAAAACCCCTCCCTTGGTTGCGCGCCTGCCTAAAGCTCTACCGTGCCTTGCGGAATACCAACATACGTTAGCAGGTTCGAATGACGTCAATTTGATGTCCCACATCCGAACGTTCGCTTAAAAGAACGTTGCAGAATAGATCCAGGTCGCGTCCGCTGGCTTAGTCGTTCGGAGTTTTCCGTAGTTTTCTCCGAAACTTAGCATGAATACGAGTTAGGACCCCTTAGAAGACGCCCACGGGTGCACCTCGCCGATTGTGTTGTCCACGTCGTCTGACGAGGATTTATAAGTGGTTTCTAAAACCAAGCACACAAATCCAGCGAGAATACGTGTTCTAATTACAACAACAACAATCACTGCGTTTCAAAGGGTTGAATCAAAAGCTACGACACTCTGACGCATTTTTCGTAAGCCACCACTGATACGGAACCTCTAGAATCGAAGACACGAAGATTTATTCGAGACAGCTAAACACATCTCTCAACCTCCGTGCCTGTGAGTATATAATGCAACAAGTTAACATGATATACTACTTCACTTGCATTGTGATACGAGCTTGTGTATGTTTTAGTGAAGTAAAGTTCTTTGCTTTACGACTTCATTTTTTTCTTGTATTAAGCATATGCTTATGAAAAGTTATGCTCGCCGCTAGTAATGGAAGCACTTCAGCTAATTATCAAATGTAAGTTTGTTTCTTTGAAATGTTCTGAGATTATTGTCCGATTTCGGGACGACAGAGTATAACTATGTGTACAATTTTATTTTAAATTGAAAACTTGTTAAATTTCTATGGATAAAATTCATTTGCATATGGACTGCATCTCTGTTTACGTTATTCAGACACTGCTAAAATTGTATTTGTCGTGCGTGGCTTATTTCATTAAGCATGTCTCAATTTGTCGGTATCTTTGATAAACTGTTGGAGGAAAGAAGCTAGGCAATAAGGCTGTAAAGGCAATCCACGTGTGACGGAAACTTATTTTTAATTGCAAAATTTAAGCCATTACCACAATTTTCCGATGAAAATTGATTTTTCGGTATTCATTTTCTTTCTGAAAGGGGGAGGGGGGATAATCTAAGCTTTTCATCATGGTCTGTGGGACTACAGGACCTTATGATTAACATGAGCATTTTTGAAAATTCAAAAAATTAAAACTAAAGCGTTGCAATGTGCTTAAATTCTCGTTCTGCAACAGAAAGTCGCTAAATTACAATTTTAATCTTAAACTGCGAAACACAAAAGCGTGGAATAGTTGTATACTTCTTAATCCTTAAGACCCTTTGTTTACTCTCTTATAAATGAATGACACTGTTCAGACAAGGAATCGGTTTAAGTTATACGAAACTGTGATAAAATGTTGAATTTTAAGTGTAGAAAGTTTTCACTATTAAATGTTCTTCACAACATATAGGCTAGTTCTAGCATTGTTCAAATGATAAAATGGAAACTGTCGGACATTGCATTACAGAAAACCTTTGACGATTGTCTCCTGCAGTTTCCTTTAAAGACTGCGATAGTTTGCAAACAATCATATGTAACTAAAAATAACTTAATTTAGGTTTGAAATATTTGGTGAGCGTTAGCTATGCGCTTTGCATGATTCATTAAACTTGCTTAGAATTGTCACCTGAAAAGTCGAACATGTATTACCAGGGTTGTAACTAGTAGGTATGGTGTGCAGAGCGTGCATACCGTGCCGGTCAGATCGCTAGTTAACTTTAAATCCCGTTTTTTAAGGAAACTTTATTAAGACTCTATGCAGCCTTTCAGAGTAAACTTTCTTGAAAGTTAAACTTTACCGAGGTATAACACACGAGCAGGCAAGTAAAATATTGAGATATCATTTTAAAGATACTTTAATAAAATTTTGTTCACATTCAATTGGAAGTGTAATCTAACGGGGAATGTCTTGCAATATTGCAGTCGTCTGTAGATTTCTTTAGCGTTTCTTGTGTAATAAGATATCTTCTTAAAACCCTTTGAACTGCGCTGTGAAACATGCCACCCAATTTGACTATAGAAATCCCTAATCTCTAGTTAACTTTCAGTATTGTATATTGATAATGGATAAGTAATTTTTCAAACTGATTCTAAATTATAGTTGGCTTGTAAACGCCTGCGACTGCTATTTTCAAAGAAAGTTCCCCTAAATATTCAAAAAATAAACACGAAACCCAAGCAGCAGTTGGTTTTCAGACTAGTTTGAATTTATTCCCCTGTAAAATTTGTTTAACCCTTTAACGCGCAGTGTTCCCGCTCTGGGACCGCCCAACTCTGACGTTTTGACTGTTGCCAGTCGCGAAGAATAGATTGGATTGCTATAAAAATAGTTGCGGGTGACATAGCTCCACGAGAGTACGTCATTTCCCGTAAAAAAATGGTCACGATTATTTTTAACAGCACTGACATCTGCTGAAAAACGGAAGAAGGCGAGAACAGCTGGACAGATTGCCCAATGCCGAAAAAAGGGCAGCCGTTGCCATCGCTCGACTTAACGACCAGCAAGATGGCGGACGATCGAAACGTTCATCGCGTGCCACAGATCTAGAGACGACAGCTGGCTGTGCCCGCGCACAGCCAGCCGCGTCAAAAAAAGGGTCTCTAGATTTGTGGCACGCGATGAACGTTTCGATCGTCCGCCATCTTGCTGGTAGTTAGGGCAGCCGTTGCCATCGCTCGACTTTTCTTCGGCATTGGGAAAGGGTTGCGCCTCAAAGGGTTAACTAAATGAAGCTTAAGGTCTGCTAACGAAATTTTCAGTCTCTGCTGCTGGGAGGGTTGGAAGAAACTTTTTCGCAAAAAAAGGTACTTTTCGGGTTTTAACCTTGGGTTTTTAACTTTCGGGTTTTAACCTGGTTTTAACTTTCGGGTTTTAAGTCTTGTTTTCATTTCAGGCCGAACCGAAGTTTCCAGCCAGTTTGGAAAGCGGATGGAGGAGGATCAAAGGATTGCGCTGACGTATCTTAAAGGACGTTCTTTTGGTGGAGGAAGCTACTATACGATGTTATGCTGTTGATGTCCGTCTTCGTCAAGCTTTCGGTTAGTAATCTTATTTAACACTTTAACGCGTAGTGTTCCCGCTCTGAGAATACCAAACTCTGACAGTTTTAACTGTTGCGAGTCACGAATAGATTGGATTTCTATAAAAATAATTGCGGTCGAGATAGCTTCACGAGAATCCTTTACTTTTTAGCACGTCGTTTCCCGTAAAGATGCTTTTTAACAGCACTGACATCTGCTGAAAAATGGAAGAATGAGCGAACAGCTGGATGGATTGCCCCATGCTGAAAAAAGGGCAGCCGTTGCCATCGCTCGACTGAACTACCAGCAAGATGGCGCACGATCGAAACGTTCAGCGCGTGCCATAGATCTGTGAGTCTCTAGATCTGTGGCACTCGCTGAACGTTTCGATCGTGTGCCATCTTGCTGGTCGTTAAGTCGAGCGATGGCAACGGCTACCCTTTTTCCAACATTGGGAAAGGGTTAATTGTGTGCTTTGTTGCATAAGTTATTTAGATTCATATTTGAATCGGTTGACTTTAAACGGAGTTCGAACATTAGAGGGAGGGGGAGAAAAGCAAAAAAAATCAATCTCGTGCGGGAAGTTTGCTTTTTTGTGGCGTAGTTAGAAATGGCAGCAGTCTGGTTTAAATACCAAACATAGAAGTCTGTGTTTAATCTAGACTATGTCAAAAGTGTAGAGGTCGCCTTCTTACATTGATTCATTATGCTTATAAGAATTTAACTTCCCATAATTTCCGCTTTGCTGAAAGCATTTTTTGAATTCTAATGCCTCAAAAACGTAATCTTTTTTCGGAACGGGGAGGGGATTAGGACGGAAGATGGAAATTTCGAACGATTTTCAAAACAATTGACTCTTTAAAGCTTTGATGTCTATTTGTACTACTGGTTAATATATACATGGTTTTTCAGTCTTGATGACATAGCTCTCAATATGCTCAAATATGAAGCAGAAACTTACTTCCAATGAAGGCAACACATGGTCGGTTATGTTGCTGAAATCTTGTCTAAAACTTTAAAGATCATTCAAAATTGAGTTAAGTTTATATAAAATCCGACTTTCGGAATCTGACAATTATATTTAACGTATGTAATCCACAGTACTAACGGTTTGTTTAGATAGGTAGCGTGCAGCTGCTAGAATCTCAAGTTTCCGGATTCGGATTTTCTATTGCATTCCGAAAGCTTTTGCAGTATCTCTATTTTAATGCAGTGTGATAAATTTAATCATATCTGCTTGTTTTTTGCTCTGACGACATCCCTTAAGCATATAGCAAGACTTTCAACATAATGCCTCAATTTGTGTCCTCTGTTATTGTGCGATTTAGCGGTTTCAGTTTCTGTAATATTTCGAATTCATTTTTTAAACGTAAATTCACGTGAGCATAGATTCTCGGTCGTATTTTCAAACTGATAAATGTAGGATTCTCGGAAGCAACACAACGTTTAGACGAGTCAAATTTGTCTTCACTGCTTTTCAAAAACTGAAAGCGAAGCGAAAGTTAGTTTCCCCTAAAGAATATAAGAAATTGAAACATTTTTTCAAAGAATTATCACGAGATATATTGCCTAACCCTTTTTGACCTAGCCCATAACGATGAATTTCCTCCAGATTTAAATATAGTGGTGGACACAATCTTCTACTCTTTTAAATCGATGACTTTGTATAGAGTAATTAGGAATGTAAATACCAGCTTGCTATACGAATCTTCCCTCTTCCGTTTCAGGTATTGCAGGACTCCTGTACCACTCCTTGAAAAAACTGAGGATGAGAGGGTCCAAGGAGCTGATTAGAATCGATCTACAGGAAGATTGAAAGGACTCAACGTATTGCAGTTTAAAGACTCTGCAAGAAAAAGGAAGACTCCCCATATTAAAGTATCGTAATCGAAGATTGGTGTCATTTTTCTGGCCAGGACTCCTCGTGTCCTTATGTATAGCTAGCTTAACTTGTGCCTTTGATTATAACTAAACTCTATATTTTGCTTATTTGTGTGTGTGCCCAGGGCTCTTGGTAAATGTCCGTTCGATAATCGGGGCCTGCTCTTAACCAGAGCCTTATCGCATGGGCAAATCGACTTTTCCCAGGGCCCTCAATATCAAATGTTCTGAAATATTCTTTTTATATCAATTTTACGAAATATAGAACGGATGGGGGCCCCAGTTGGTCATAATCGGGCTCTGCTCGTAACACTAGTTGGAAAAGCTAGTGACAGCTCGAGTTGGATGGCCTTGCTAAAAATGAGTGGTAATGCGTTATGCAGTTACTGTAGCATTGGTCGATGTTATATTTAGTTATGTCCCCTGTGGATAGTCCTTGATCGGTTTGATCATCGGAAATATCTTCAAGTACTATTATCCTAACTCTTTCAGACCTGGTAAAATTCAAAGAATTTTATCAATTTCTTTAGATAAGGTTAAATTTGATTGAAGAAAAAAAATGAACTCCTCAAACTTTCGAGCAAAATTAGTTTTTCTTTATGTGCGCAAATTAGGACATCCATCTTGTATGATAGTATAAGTAGTTTGTCTTCAAATGTGGAATTTTGGTCTGAAAGAGTTGAGGTAACAACAGTATAGCTAAGTGATTCTAGCACCTAAATTTTGAATGATTGCTTTACCGTAATTATTGGAGGTTCAACAACGCATGGCTATTTGTCTTGATTAGACCAGATGTCATTGTTTTGTATACGCCAACAGGCCCTACAAGAAAGGGTGATCAGACGGGTTAGTCACTGGGCTCCTGCGCGCTTGAAAGAGCTAATGCTCGGCTAAAGTGCGCTTGGGAATTTTACAGAAGGTGTTAAGTTCATTTATAGATCTGAAATTGAGAACTTTTTAAAGATAGATTAAATTTTGAGTACGTAATTTTCTAGAATGGTTTAGATACAGAAATGTTAATTCTACCACTTGAATATTTTTAAACTTCGAATATGAATTAAAGATTATTTCGTATCGAAAGCTACCCCCCCCCCTCCAGTTTTTTCGCAAGTTTTTGGCAAGCAACGCTTTACGAAAGGGGAGGGGAAACTTTAGTCGCTTTTGATGTAGGTTTTGCAATCTAAGTGTGGGGAAATTAGTTTTTCTTTAAGTTGTGTAATTTTGAGCTCTCGGTAAATTTCGTGTGCTGTTCTTTCTTTACTCGAAGGCTACGGCTCTGTTTAATTCTCTTCTCGATGAGTCATTTCCTCGAAAGTCATTAATTGGGAATTCTTAATTCTATTTGTCTTCGGGAATGAAGACGTCAATTTGAATGATAGTCAACTTTTAAAAACGCAGATCTTACGAATTTTCCATCTTGCCAACAGGCTAAGTATTAGCTTTGAAAAATAAAGTGTCGGGCTGGTAGAAAATTTTTACATCCTTCTGTTCACTTTAACCCTTTAACGAGCGTTGTCCTCGCCGTGAGGACAACTGACATATTGACAGTCTTGATTCACGAAGAATACATTAGATTTCAATAAAAAAATATTTGAGGACATAATTACACGAGAATACTTTCCTATTTAGCACATAACTTCCCGTACAAATTGTCGAGTATTTGTAAAATTATCAGGATTATTTTTAACAAGACTGGCATCTGTTGAAAACTGGAGAATAAGCTGGAAATACATTGGCATAGCATTGGGCGGTCTATCCCGTTCTGAGAAAAGGGCAGCCGTTGCCATCGCTCGATTTAACTACCAGCAAGATCGACCGCCATCTTGCTGGTAGATAAATCAAGCGATGGCAACGGCTGCCAATTTTTCAGCATTGATAAATGGTTGCGCGTCAAGAGGGTTAAGAATTGAATTTTTGAGGACATGGACTAGGTACAGGGGAGTAGCAAATTGATGTTCTCGAAATCAACGTCAAGGGTGTACTTGTAGACTAACTTGTAGTCGAGGCAAAGCCATGCCACCCGGAAGGTAGCTACTCAAACTTTATGTGGGAAATCTGGCGTGTAAACTAGAGGGTTAACCAAAAATTTTGGATTTAAACTATTTTTATTATTGATATTTAGATTGATACTATATCGGTACAGATATGTACAGATAGACATCGGGAGATTTCTGAGATACAATGCTGGTTTCCTCCGAAGTTAGTGTAAATACGAGTTAGGACACTTTAGAAAGACCCCCCCCCCCCAAGGAGGGCACCACACACCTCACGGCATAGCCTACGCGTAGCTAATGGACCGTAGTCCCACAAATTGAAATGCAGTGTTGCAAAATTTAATGGGTACGTACAAATAAAATTAATTTGAAATCGATTGTTCGCCGTCAAATTTTATCTGTAAGAAGCAAATGTTACGTAGTAACCTGAAAATTGACGCATAGGAATATACGGATAAAACGCTTGAAGGGTTGTTTAATCTGTTTTGTTACAAGAAACGACGTCTGTAAATCTGAAAGCAGAAGGATATCCAGTAAGAATACTTTAAAGATGTAAAAGCTGCATCGTGTTTGACTGGATTCAAAAACGTACTTCGCCTATTTTAATGCCGGTTAGAGGCTCAAAATCGGATCGCGTCATATCTTGGCAAAATATAAAGTGTTGGGCTTCAAGTTTTAAATCCGGAATTTAATGTTTTAAATTCAGTCTTTGTGAAAAGTGTATATAACGTACAGCTGTTGGAGTATTAAGAGGTCACCTCACCCCCCCCCCCCAACGAATGCTGTAAAAGGAGGTCGACGTTTAAATGGGAAAATTAATTCTATTTGCAATAGAACTTAATTGGACATGCGTAACTTTGATTTAAAGAATAATGCGATGACTACTGTCCATCAAAGTAAACTAGGGAAATGTGCGTGTGGAGAGATAAATCCACTCGAAACTTGGCTGTTTTGATTAAAGCGTGCTAGGTGACATTGCTGTATGGCTTGGGCAATCTCGCGCTGGGACTTGGGTGACGACTCAAGCTCCGTGTTGTAATATCCAAGTGACGACTTGGACGTTGCAACACCCCCTAAAAATGTAATTCTTACAGCTCTCAAAATTCAAAAATTTCGGGATTTTTTTCTTCACGGGTGGCTTCATTTCTTCGCACGGCGTGTTTAGATCGGATCGACATTTGCTATGTTGAAGACTTGCGCTTCAGAATTTCTTCCAAATTCAATCTCTTCGAGAGCGCTTTAATTCTGTTTAGAAATATTGGCATTTTGGATTTAAATCTAATCCCTGGGTGGTAGCGGGAAGCTTTCTCTAATGCGCTTTACGATCGCTATTAACGATTGTTGAAATTTTGCGAATTCGTAAAACGGTCTTGCCAATGAAATATTAACGTGCTTTAGGACCTATCTGCGATCGCCATTATAGTAAAGGCAAGTTGCAAGGAAGCGCTTCCGGTCAGGAGTTTAATAAAAGCTTATTTAAACTTCGGATGTTAGTCTTGAAGGAATCGTCTGAAGTGCAGATTGCTTTTTGTCAGTCGCACAACCATTTCTGTCGAATGTTCTTGAGCTCTGTGCCACGTGATTTGCGATTCGATCGACCTCCCAGTTGCTGGTAATTAAATAGGGCGGATGGCAACGGGTGCGATTTTTCGGCATTGGGCAGTCTATCTAGTTTTTCTTCTATATAGATGTTATTCATAAATTCTCCAGTTCTCAGCAGATGCCGGTAACTGGCAAGTCCAGTTCGCAGCAGTGCTGATAAAAATTCAAACATCCATTTTTCAAATCAATTTTTACGGCAAGTTGTGTGCTAAACAGAAAAGAAGTCTCGTAGTGTAACTATCAAAGTAATTTATTGAAATAGTTTATTCTTCGTCAATCAAAATGTCAGTTGTGTTCTCAAGGCGAGGACACCGCGCGTTAAAAGTGTACGGGACATTGGATTGACGTTAGTTAATATTCTTTAAATTGGGAGAAATGAAGGTCGGGATTTTTAGCTTTGTGGGGAGTTCTTGGTAGTGAAAGGCTTACCCAGCTCTCGACTCGGGCGATCCCCTGTATGTGATGTGCTTAGACCATTCGAAACTTCAGTGGAATCCGTCCGCTTCAAAAGCATATCTTGAAATATTGACAATGGTAAACACTGTTTGAAAGTTTACAGCAATCAACATACTCTTGAAAACACGGTTTCTTATATTGCCTTGGCCGTAAAATGACTAAAGCTTTTAGGACTACGTCAGTTAGATGGTATCTTAGTAATGAATTTTGTTTGCCAGTTATTTTAATATGGGGCAACGGGACGGCGAATTTTAGTTGCTGTTAATTTTTAAGTTTTTAAGCATATTGAAAATAACTTTGAATAGATCATTTCATGAAAGAATAATCTTTTACGATGCTGCAAATCTTGGGCAAAGTACAAGGAATTTTTCCTTGTCTTAAAATTTTTGTACATGACTGTAAGAATTGAAAGTACATGCATGTGTTAAAATAGAACAAAATTACGATTCAAGCCTCCCAGCAAAATTGTGCTTGGTAAGTTTTTAATTGCCGTTCGTAGGTGGCAGTTTGGAAATTCACATAGCGAAAACCAAACTAAAGGCAAGAAGGGTAATCTCCCTCACCCCCCCCCCCAAAAAAAAACCTTTTTGAATATTTTTTATATAATAGAAATTTGGTTCTCCCAAATTCAATTTTTTAGCGCTAACATGCAATAACATTCAGATGTCCAAATTCGGAAAACCTTAAAATAGATGAATTAACTCAACTTTCCACAAATCGCAATATGAATAGATCTATAAAACTCGCAGTCGGCTTACACCCTTAACAATTCAAAATTTGCAAGTGGCCTGCTTTAAAACATCTAGTTTGACATGCCAGTTTCCGCAAAACGCCAAACAACTAAAGCAACTTTTAATGCCATAAGAGTGAAAGAGGATGGCGTTGAGTACCAGTCCAGACACGTTAAAATCGAAAATTGCGTAGAGGATTAACGAACGCTTCGTGCAATTGCAGAATACGAAACGGAGCTTGGCGGAAGGGTGTTCTGCGACAGATCTAGTTTTCTGTCCTGTCATTGAGTTTGTTTTCAGTCTTGTTCCTTTTTGTTTTACTCTTGTTCTACGCTAACCATTTTCCCCTGAAGCAGAATCTCGTCCGCAGGCTATTTTTAAATTCGGCATATTTTTGTGTTCAAAGTAACAAATCTAACTGGACCCGCTCAAAATTATCCTCTCACTCAAAGGCTTAGCCTTAGCATTTATGAGGTAATTGCTCGGACAAAATTTAAAAATAAGGATATATTAACTTGCTCAGTTCAGTTACAATTATTTTATAAAAATGAAGGCTAAATGAGTGTTAAACTAGATGTTTTAAATGCAGGCCATTTTCAAACTTTGAACTTTAAAGGATGTAAGCTGACACAAAGTTTTAGATGCATTCATATTGCGATATGTTGAAAGTTGAGGTAACTCATCCATTTTAAGGTTTTCCGAATTTGGACACCTGAATGCTATTGCAGGTTAGCGCTAAAAAATTACTGTTAGCATTGAATGTTCCGAATTAAATTAGTTGCATGCGTTCTGTTCAAAAGTAACGACATAATTAAGAGCAAAGATGAGCTCAGCTGTTTAAAGTTGAACCTTTTTGAGGTCCTTTTTTGTAAAACAGGAATACTTAACACTTTCAATAAAAATACTATACGGAAATTAACTCTACTAAAACGAAATTTCCAGCTTTGAGGAAATATTCATTGTTAAAAATGTCAAAGGCCTTAATTTCTAGTACTGAAAATTGGGATTCTTGGCTAATGTTAATTAACCAAGCCTCCCATTCTGTAATCTTAGAGCTCCCATTCTGTTAAATTTGAATTTTTAAAACTTTCAAATGTTTCGATAATTTTGGTAAATGTTTTTGTATTTTCTGAAAATGTTTATTTCGGCGTGAATCCCGAAAATTAAATTCAAAACAAAATAAATTGAAGTAGGCTAAAGTGCAGTTTTGCTGGAGGTTAAACTAAGTGGCATTGATCGATAGTAATGTTAAAGGAAAAGTTTATAAAGCTGAAAAAAAAAAGAATTTGTAAGAAAATACCCGTTACAGCTTTTCATTTATACTTTGTATATAAAAATGTTTTTGCAAAGTGTAATCTTGGAATGTAATGAAATATACTTGTTACAAAGATGTTTTCAAATTCCATCAAGAATGGTTTGAAATAATTTTGTATGCTTTAGTAAATCTTCTAATAATGCACATTATGTTAGCATGATGCTAGATTTTAAGATTTTTAATTTTTGGAATATTCTTTGAAGCCAATTAACGGCTCCAATAAAAGTAACCACTCTCTTCCCATCGCCTTTCCAGTACATTCTTGCCAATCTTCAATAAACTTTGCAATTGTTTAAACTTTCGTCACCAATAAGTCTGAAATTAGTCTGTTAGCTTTATTACTTTAACAAATTATCTTGGAGTTAAAATTACACTTTAATAGTTTTCATGAACTGGGAAAACTAAAAATGTTAAACGTTCTAGAATTTGCTTTAAACCTAATTTCCCACCACCAGTGAAATTTTTAAATGAAGCTTCCTTTATTTGACTTTAGACTTCTTTTAGCGAAATCTAATACAATTACTTCAAAAAGCCTACCATGTGCTGAAGTCATTTCATTTTTCTCAAAGTAGAAATTTGTCAATTTCCTCATTTCTAACAAAGTCAAATAAAGAATCTCATTCGGTGGAAGGGAGCAAATTTTAAAACAAATTTATTAGTGTTATTGGTAATGAAATAAGCAAGTTCCAGTTTGCTGTACAGACTTTGTAGTGCAGTACTGAATCTGATTTTTCGTGAGGGAGAAGATGGAAGATTGACTCTACAAACTGTCATTCGTACTTACCCCAAAATATGTTAGTAGTGGTTGTAATTTATTTTTATCCGCAATTGTTAAGAATTTGTAGATTTGTTGCTGGACTTCGGCATGACAAGTTAAAATTAAAAAAAAAAATTCAGCCCAACTTCTACAAATCTTTAAAAATATTCTGAAATAAGTGAAAAAATTGCTTTACGCCTGCAGAATAACTTGAGACATCTTTAATAGCTCAGTTGCCTTTTTCAAATGTAGAATTTTGAGTGTACAGTGGGAAAATTTTAAGATTCCTACGTGCTTGAGCTGAAACTGTAATAAATGGACTTCGATGGCCGTGAAGTTTCAGTAAAAATATTGTCAATAAGTTTAATCAAAACTGTAAGTATACGCATAGTTCTAATACATTTTAAATCTTATTGCAGTAAATATTTAATGCCGGGTTTGATTACTTGTAAACCGGTTTTTGTTTTGCAGCAGTTAATGTCCAAATGAGATCAGCTTTGTAATATGCGAGTTTAGTCAATTTTTTAGCTTAAAGTAATCATTACCTAAAACTTCTAAATATTGTAACGGGCACTATTACAATAAATTTATGCAGAAAATAACAGGACTTTAATTTGAAAACGGTTAAAGTGGGTGTCACTAACACAGGACAATTTCAGAGGGATGGACAAAATTATCGATTTCTGACGAGTTTGTTCTATTTTACGGGCACTAGGTTTTTAACTTTCTAGTGTATATCTTTAATTGCAAAAAATAAAATTATTAAACTAATATAATGAAATATTTACAAAGCATGGGGCCTGTATTGGGCCCTATAAAAATATTTGTACAGGTTCCATCCTTTGATATATATTTCATTATAATAAATCACCGGATAATTTTAAGCTTATTCAAAACTTAATTTTTATTTCAGAAATCAATGATTATAAAATCAAATTTTGAATACCAGCAACTTTATGGTAATTTAAAGTTTATATAAAAAAACGGGAGATGCTTGCAGGTAACTAGTTTGCTAAGTAATTGTTTTCTAAACGTAAGAGATTTCTTGTAGAATGTCGGCGCTTTTGCGATAGTGATGGCTTAACTAATGTTACGGCGCGAGTGGGGGCGACATTTAACTATATTTGGCTATTTAGAACATGAGTGATTAGCTATGGGTATTTAAGAAAATCGTAAGCTTCTAAGCTAGTAGGGTTAAAGTTCGTTAATACAAGCGTTTTGAACTCTACAATCTACGAGCATGACAATTGGAAAAGTATTAGAACTAGGTATAATAAAAGTGCATCATTTTGTGAAACTAATTTGGCTTGGTAAGTGTTGTTAAATATAAACTTCATGGCAATCAAAGTCCATCTACTGCAGTTCCTAGCAGTACTCGGTATAAGTACTTTTTTGTTCAAATTAACTTAATTCAAAAGCGTTGAATTTTTAATATCATAGAATTGTTATAAATAAGTATTCCCGAAAGTTACTCAAAATTGTATATTTTGAACAAAAAATAATTGATTTGAAATGGGTTATAATCCTGTAATCCTCATTTAAAATTATTTGCCTGAATGTCTTCAATCAATCTTAACTCTACGGGGTAACTGATGTCATTATCCGAAAGTCAACCTATACTATGTACGTTCAAAGTGAGGAACATTAAGTAAGCCCGTTACTATTGGTACTTTATGTATCCTTGAATTGAAAATGGAAGCTTTTTACATTTTAATCGTGAGACAACTCATTGTTCTGTATAGAACTACTTGCTATTTGTTATCAAGATAACTCAAAGATACTCTTTCTGGCAAATGAGTAAATGTGATCTTCCCTCCCTTCTCCCCTTGGTTATTAAGGAATAAATACTTGGTTAAGTTCATAGAAGTAATGCTTTGACTATCAAAACGGTACCAATACACCATGCATGGGTCATACTTTGTCGAAACAAATTATTGCTTTGTCAAATGAAAAATTAAGTTTTTTACACATGAATTGTGAGCATTTTCTTCAGTATTTTTCTTTACTGATGCGTATTCATACCAGCTTTGCTTGATGAAGAGTACCATCTGCGTAATCTTTGCAAACGGCGTCTAGAGTTGAGGACAAAAACTTGCCTATATGGTTGTACGGGATGGAAGTCCGAATTTGTGCTTATATTTCTCAAGCATATAATCGGTATTTATTTTTAAAATTTTTGTTTTCTAGTCAAAATGTTTATTAAAGACTGAAATTGCTACAAGATCCAGGCAGTTTAATTTAACATACTTCTTCATAATAGTTTTACAGCACTAACTAAATACTTGGTTAAGTCTACTTCAAAAGTAACTGTTATAGAATAAGTCGTACTGTAGAGGTTCTTAATTTTTTTTTAATATAGCAAGAGAGTGGTTGCTATAAACAATTCGAAATGCAGTGATAGTAGTTAGTGTTATAAATGCATAATTTGTAGTGTTATACTTCTGAAAAATGAATTGATTAAATTTGTACCCATTTCTACGTTATTCCCCTGTGTAGTCTGAACAAGAAAGTAGTAGACTATTGCTCGGACACTTAAATTCATGCGTATCATAAGATTCTGTGATCGAGAATCATAAAGCAACCTTAACCAGCTTAATTTATTTATTCGGTTCTTTGCTTTTCTAGAGGATTTTTTTTAATATAAGAAAGGTGTTAATTTATGCAAAAGTTCATTGGTGTCAAATATGTGAATTATCTAGTTTTTCAAATACTCTTTTTATATTTAAAACTAATGAACAGATGAGTTATAGTTCTTTCTGATCTTAGTTACAAAGCAACAGATTTTGGAATAAGATTTTTGTTAATTTAATCGAGCAGCATACAATGCAATCTTATATTGTAAGTTTGGTATTTAAATCTATATAAACCTTAAAATAATAGAATTGGGTGTTCAGTTAGCTTTTGTTTCTATGAAGCATGCAAGTCTTTTTGTAGAAAATGTTGTTCAAGAAACTTGTATAACAAATTTTATTTTAAGAACTTCTTGTATTGCTTGAAAGTCTTAATGTTTCGCATATTCGAGACCATGTACTGTTTCACTTGATTCTGCTGTAATAAAGTCTGTTTGAATCGAATGAGTGTTGTCACTATTTTCTTGCTCTACTGTGTAAAATACTGAAATTCAAAAGCTTCTGAAAAGACTAATGATTCCTAAATTTTATGACTGTTTTAAAGTTTGTAGACAATCACAGACTGGCTCTTCTTATCGAAACTACCGGAATGATTTCTTTTCGCAGGATTTTCTCTTGGGGGTTGATATTGCTACCAGTTACAATTTTCCTTCCTCTTGACCAGGGCCTTTTTACCGCATGAGCAATTGGGGGCATTTTCCCGAGGCCTCCAAATTTTTCTTTTAAAATGCAACTTTGCTCTAACAGTTTGAATTAAATATCCATAGAGAATTGGGTCGAATTTTAAACTGTTTTATAAATCATGAAGTTTTAAATTTTTTATTGACACTTAATTACACAATTTACACTTAATATTTGTCAAAACTAATAGCTTGAGTACGTTTGACTGTATTCAGATTTCGTGAATTAAAAATGACGTCATGTCAACATCTGGATACATTACAATAGTGTCGGAGAATTTTGTAACTTTTCTTGGATCTGGGGCGAATTGGATGAAAGTGAGTAAATTCATTATATTTGCGTAAAATCAAGCGAAAACGAACTTGTATTAAACTTTACATGGAATGAATGATATGTATTGTAGATGATGACTGAAAAATAAGGTACATAACAGTGAGCTAATGCATATGAATTCCTTTATTGGTTAGGCGAGGGAAATCATGAAAAGCAATCCTTTTTTTTCAGACTTAAGTTCTCAAACCTTTTTCTTCCAGTCATTAAGAGGCATAAATTTAGAAAACTTTGTTAATTTATCTCTGCATTTTCTAGAGTGGACCCCGAAATATCTCAAGTCCCGTGGCCCATGATTCCATACTCGAGCCTGCTCTTGAGATTTTATCGGGGAACTTGTGCATATTTAGTTTTGCAGGAGTAATTTAATTACATATGCAGATTCTAGCTTGCAATATTTTATCCTCACAAAAATTAGAGAATTTCCTCTACTTGGCTTGGATCTTTCAGACCCGTTTTCGAGACATCTACTCATTACGACTAGCGTTCAGGATTATCGGTTTTTCAGCTTCGCCCTTTAACGTGCAGTGTTTCCGCTCTGGGAACACTAAACTCTGACGTTTTGACTGTTGCCAGTCACGAAGAATAGATTGGATTGCTATAAAAATAATTGCGGGTGACAGAGCTCCACGAGAATCCTTTATTTTTTAGCACGTCATTTCCCGTCAAAAAATGGTCACGATTATTTTTTTAACAGCACGGACATCTGCTGAAAAATGGAAGAATGCGAGAACAGTTGGATAGATTGCCTAATACTGAAAAAAGTTCAGCCGTTGCCATCACTCGACTTAACGACCAGCAAGATGGCGGACGATCGAAACGTTCATCGCGTGCACAGCCAGCTGTCGTCAAAAAAGGGTCTCTAGTTCTGTGGCACGCGATGAACGTTTCGATCGTCCGCCATCTTGCTGGTAGTTAAGTCGAGCGATGGCAACGGCTGCCCAGATTTCAGCATTGGGAAAGGGTTGCGCCTCAAAGGGTTAATGACAACTCTTCGAGATCAACCCATGTTACAGATAATGGTCCTGTCTGGGGAGTGGGGAATCATTTAATTCCATGAATCTTGTCTTGCGAACAGCATTGGTTCTTAGTTTGGTAACTGGGCATAACTTAGCCTTTTAGCAAATTTAACTTTTTAAAATTCTTGCTTCTAAGCTTTTTAATATTGTCTGCAATGAAAATGTAAAATTTCAGCCTTTCATCATAAAACGTCGGAGATATTTTTAAGTAAAAATGATTCGGGACTATACATAAATTTGAATGTAAACGATCGTGGCTAGAGTGGGGAAAAGATTTTCTTCCGTAATTTCTGTATGAAACCCTGAAAAACGATCATCCAACATGTTTTGCCTTCGAGAGTCCTTGAAAATTGGTTTAAGTCGGCATACTTTTAACCTTCATATCTCTGCCAGCTTTCAAAATAGTCCCCAAATTTTGTACATTGTGTCCCCCATACGTTAAGGTATTTTACTGTGAATTTCTGTGTACGGGGTCTTGCAGATTCAGAAAGTGCAACTTTCTGAAAATTAATGGGACAAATATTTCCTGAACGGGGTCTTATTTCAGACCTCATTTTGAACATTTTTTTCAATTTACATTGTCCTCTCCTATCGCTAATAAAACAATAATTAAAGCCCATTATCACCTTTTTGACAATAACCTGTAAAAAAATGTGTGTAATGTGAAGACAACCGTCCACTATTTTGAATGTATTTGGCAAATTATTTTATGAAATTTTATATAATCTGTTAATTTTCTTTGTTTCGTGATTTGTGCTCGTATTACATTGATCTTATAAATGCTGAAATATTTTCTCCCCTTTAATAAAAGCAAGGATACCCAAAGCCACTAATAACTACATAAATAAATACATACAAGGGTCATTTTGCTGCCAAGGCACAAACTTTGAGAGTTGGTACAACTTACTTAACCCTTTAACGCGCAGTGTTCCCCTCTGGGAACACCCAACTCTGACGTTTTGACTGTTGCCAGGCTAGAAGAATAGATTTGATTTCTATAAAAATAGTTGGCTGTGACATAGCTCCACGAGAATCCTTTGCTTTTTAGCACGTCATTTCCCGTAAAAAAAAGGTCACGATTCTTTTTAACAGCACTGACATCTGCTGAAAAATGGAAGAATGCGAGAACAGCTGGATAGATTGCCCAATGCTGAAAAAGGGCAGCCGTTGCCATCGCTCGACTTAACTACCAACAAGATGGCGGACGATCGAAACGTTCATCGCGTACCACAGATCTAGACCCTTTTTTTGACGACAGCCTGGCTGTGCGCGGGCACAGCCAGACTGTCGTCAAAAAAGGAATGTATGCATATACATTCCTTTCCCTGTTTTTACGAGCTCAGTGTCTCCCAGTGGCCTCAATTCGGACCTGTTGGTGGGTCTTGTTTTGTCTTATGATGAAACTCGAATGCTTCGCAGTTTTAAGTAGAATAACATTTTTTTTTTTCATAGTTATTCTCTAGTTAGCATAGGCGTAGAGTTATATGGGCACGTGGGGCTCGAGCCCTCCCAATAAATTGTGAATAGGGGCTGAGCCCACCCAATAATTTACCACTAAATACAGAAAATTAATTTATACTAACATAAAAAAAGTATTTCACACCATTTACAAACGTTTAAAAAAACCTTTACTTGGACTTTTAAAACTTTTCTTCGTTTGATTTCAATCATGATTTAGTATACATTGTGAAGCCACGTAACACACTATGTTACTATAAGCTGCCCTCACCAGGCTCTGGTTAATTAAAATCAGATTATGCAATGTAAAGTATGAAATGAAGAAAAGTTCAGATGTGTCTAAAATGCACTATCTCATCGAAAATGTTTTTTTTCCTCCTTTGGATATTTTACACTGCTTCTATTTTTAACTTATAACATGGTAGGAAGATACTAACATGGATACTTACCCTACATAGGTGCAGCACAAAAGTTTTTCTATATTTTAAGCCGAAAAATCATGTAGAAAAAGTGGTTCTATATATTCCATGGTAGTTGGCAGCTATTACTAAGTTATATGTACGTGAATCAGTGGCGTAGCCAGAAATTTTTCATGGGGGAGTTACGACTTCTGCAACTCACATATATGTATACGGGTGTATGATAAGGGAGTGAAAAATATACATTTTGTATGGAAAAAAATTTCTCATGGGGGTTATGACCCCCCTAACCCCCCCCTTGGCTACGCCACTGACGTGAATATAAGTGGTTGTGGGGCCCGGCCCCCCCAATAATTTTGAAAACTTTACGCTTATGCTAGTTAGTATAGAAACAAACGAAAAAATTTGACACGAAGTATAAACAAGAATAAACAAGGCATATTTAAGAAGAAAAGGCAATTTTCTGCTTGAAAATATCGTTGAACACACTTTCCTTTGAATTTTAGCGCTCATTTTTGAATATTCGATGTTGTTAGAATCTGTCTTACACTCAAAAATGGACGCTCGTGCCAGCCATGGGGTCCTGGGAGCTCTGATTCACTCAAATGCAAAATCGTTTTCAAAGTTTAAAATCTCATTAATTGGATCGAAATGCATTACTGGCGATTAATTTATGTCCTTCAGAGCTGGTTCGTAAGTTAGAAGATAAAAAGGGTAAATCATAAATAGTGTCTGTAGCATTAACAGTTCTTCTTCAGGAGCACTTAAAGAATTCTAGTACATTACGGTATATGGCAATTTAGAGAGATTCATTCATTTAAAGCACAATGCAATAAGTATATAAACATTTGAAAACAGTTTTCGCTTCAATTAAAAGACAGAAATAACTGAGTTTTTTCAGGGTCTTTCAAAAATTCATTGATGGCGATAACCTACCTTTAAAAAGGTGTATATTACTAAAATATCGCCAGATTTAAGTGCATAGCCAAATTTGGCTCAGAAATTTGTGTTTTGTGTTGGAAAGTGTTTTACGATCTATGCGTTTGGCGTGATTTATCTTTCTTGTTAAAATGTTTTCAAAAGCATGAGACATATTTTTGGTACGGTACGAAACATTTCGCTGGCGAAATCGACAGTTTTAATGCGTGTATCTGTTGAAAAGGTCGTGCGAATTTTTCCACAGATAGTGATGGAATGTGTATTTGAAAACCATTCCCAAAGTAGAGTAATTAAAGAATGTTGCAAAAAAACATTCATTTTTCTTTGATCAACAAATCGAATATTTTCATAAGTATCATAGGAGTCTTGATAAATATTTGCAATGAAAAGATGTTAAAAATATATTCTCATTTCAAATCTATTTTAATAAATGTACCAGTGGCAACTGCGGGCGGAAGCAGACGATATGCTGCTTGTATCATTCTAATCCATAATAAATTCCGTGGAATAAAAATTATTTTTGCTTTCGCCTTACAAGATGGATACTCCGGACATGAACAATTTTAATAGCAGCGAGGAGTCCTTAAAATCATATTTCGAGGACGAGGATTGGAATGGCTTCAGCGACTTTAGAAAAACGAAGGCTGGTGAATGTTAAAAGAAATTATGATTTCATGAAATCGATCGGTAAGTGAAAGATTTATTTGTCTTGATACTTTTTCGGGTTCTATACAATATTTATAATGCAGCTTTTTGTATAGTTATACATTGGAGAAGTTAAACATTACTGTTTGACTTTAATTTCTCTGAACATTAACATCTCAGAGCAGTTCTTTAATTAAAAAGTAATAAAGCGAGAAGTAAGTTACATTAAAATAATCATCCAACATTCATTATTACTTTCAGTGCCGGATTAACAATATAGCAGATGTAGCAAATGCTACGGGCCCCGCGCTTTTGGGGGCCCCGCGCCTTTACCTTGAAAGTTTTCGTCTTTCCCCTTCAAGATCTAGCTTTTTTGACACTTTCCAACAAGTTAGAAAAGTTTTTAAGATTTCGATTTGTCTGTCTGTCCGTCCTTGATATAACTCGTGTCAATAGGCATAGATTTCTACGAAATGTATATATGTTATTCTTCTGCAGTACCATGTACCCTATTGTAAGGATCTATGTAGCATTTATAGATTTTTTCTACAGGAGCACTGAAAATAGTCCTAATGCATTGCGCTCTATGGGACGTTATTCTTTAAAGCGTATCATCCTACTAACTACAAGAGGTGATCAAATGAAAAGGTACGAAATGACACGGTGGGTACAAATGTAGACTTTATTCAAAATACACACCATAGGACTGAGCTACTGAGCACAACAATCCCACTGATGAACAAGCCGCAGGATTCCTTGTTCCCAGAATTCATGTGGCCGTGACGAGACCCAGTCCGTCACAGCGTCCTTGAGTACGTCGTCCGAGTTGAAGTGCTTCCCTTTCAGGTGGTTTCTTCAGTGGACCCAACACATGGAAATCGCAGGGCGACATGTCCGGACTGTAGGGCGGATGGTCCAACGTCTCCCACTTGAACTTGGCCAGTTCCTTGACGAAAACGGACATTCCATTTTCTCATTGAATTGTGGGACACACAGACTTCCCAGTATACGGTCCTCATCCTGCGATGAATAGTGGTCGGTTTAACACCTTCCGCTGTCAGGAATCGGATAACGGCTCGCTGCCCCTAAATCCTCGAATTTTGCAATGTGAACGCCATCCTGTCCTCACACACACTGCCGCGTCATTTGGACGTAGGAGGGTGCTTTTTACAGGAGTTCTGCTCTCTCCTGCGGGGCCCCCGCATGTTCCTATCCACACAAAAGGCTCCAATCGCATTCCTAGATGTCTCGCTACGTGCTCTCATAGCTGCATGGACAAATATAATAACGGTTAGGTTGTTGCGACGTTTCGTACCTTTTCATTTGATCAACCCTTGTAGTTGCGCTGAACCCTGACTTCAAGATAAAACTTTTTCCAACTAAAACTTTTTTAAAATAATTTCTCCCGATTACACAGTTTATTATTATTTTTTTTCCCCACAAATAAATCATCTGCTGGATATTCGAATGTTTATGTATACAAAACGAAAGCTTTCGACTGCGAAAAGATTTCGCGCGTTTCCAGATGAGCATGAAATTCGATTTGGGTATGTAATAAAAATTGAATATGAGCTTATTTATTTTAGGTGGATGAAAATTAAATATATTGAATGAAAGACATATTTCCTTAAACTGTTTTTTCTTGCTCCCGTTGTATAATTGCCTCCACAAAAGGCTTCTAGTTTTAGAGATATTCTGCTCTTCGAAATGAAACAAAATTGGATGTTATTAAGGATTACAAAATGAAGCTTATATCGAAAATAGTGTCTGTATAGTTAAAAGTTTTTCTACACGGGAGCACTCAAAATAATTTCAATACTATACGGTCAATGGCAGTTTAGAGACAGGCATCTATTTTAAGCATATAATACTATCCTACAATATGATTAGCTAATAATCCGACGAGGATCGTATGCCTCCTTCAAAATTTGCGCCAAAAACCGGCAATGTTGGCGACTTTTGCTATAAATTGCCAAATAGGGTGCGAAAAAAATGCTTTGAAAAATGAACCGAACTCGGGGATATTTTTATTATTTTACGATAAATCGTAAAAGGTATTTACGTATTATCCCGGCGGTCATTAACGCCAAACTATTTTTTCCTCAAATTTGCTGGAAAACTGTCGCCAATAGTTTTCCGAACCATCAATAATTTCATGTGTCCGGCATTTATCTTGACGAAAAAGTTGCTCGTCTTGGCGGATCGCCCGGATAATATGCAAGTACCTCGAAAAATGTCTAATGTGATTATATTAAGCAATGACGATTTCTTTGGGAATTTTGAAAATTCGTTACTCGCACTGTAATTAACTGATTTATTGTACTGTGTTTTGTTAAGGGCTATTTGCCTAGGAGTAGGAGGGGGTCTCCGACCGATGAAAATCTGTTAATGCATTAGAACCCGAAACGGGTTAACGGATTTACACGGAACAAAATTGAAAACTTTGATTCTTTAGCGCTTGGAAAATTAATTTGAGACTGTTAACCCTTAAAAGAATAAATTTCTCGCTCTCTGTGCTCGTCCGATACCATTATGTTGTGTAAAAGGATTATTTATACATTTTTAACCTATCAGCAAGTTTAAGAGTTCCTTATGATTTCGGTTATTTGTATGCTCTGATGTCCACCCATCCAGTGTTCTAACTGCTGTGGATATACATCGATTTGTGCGAAATTTATGTTTTTTTCTATGTACAGTACCATGTACCATATTGAAAATGGTGTATGTAGCATTTATAGTTCTTTTACAGGAGAAAAAAATCCAATGTACAGCACAGTCTAAAAATCTGTTGATACAGGAATGACTGAATCAACAGTCATTCTTGAAAACATATTTTAGAGATATTCGATTTTTGAAAGAAAACAAAGTTGGCATATATATTACCAAGGCTCTCAAAATGATGCTCTCCATTGAGAATAACGTCCGTATTATTAATAGTTCTACAGGAGCACTCAAAAGAATTCTCATACATTGCAGTCTGTGGCATTTGAGAGACACTAATGCATTTCTAGCACAAGACAATGAGTATAAAATTTTTATATTTTTCAGTTAAACGCTAAAAATAATTAAAGGTCTTTTACAGGGTCTCATAAAATTGCATTTATAGTGATAGTACAACATTTTTTTATCTACGAAATCTCGCCAGTTTTAACTAAAATACATCGCAGATTTGTCGCATTTTTTTTTTTTTTTTTTTTTTTTTTTTTTTGTTGTATTGGAAAGAGTTTTATAATCTCTGATCTTGGCATGATTTATCTTTCTTTATTTTTTAAGGCAACAGATAAATCTTGTAATTCTTTTTTTCTTTCGTTCTTTCTTTCTTTCTTTCTTTTCTTTTCTTTTTTTCTTTTTTTTGGGATAAGACAATTTCTCTGTAGCTCTATATAGTGGAACTGTAAATCAGTTGTAGACAACTCATTGAAAGAATATATGTATAACTTGGCTGTTCGAGCCTCGTCAATGGGAGACGCCTAGGTAATGAGTTGAACCCCTGAACCCCCCTAATTTTTTAGTTTCATGATTGCCATATTAAAACGATATTTATGGACTATGTCGTTTTATCTCTCATCTATCGTGTATTTCACCTGGTAACCCTATGTTGAAATTTTTAGGATTGTAACCTATTGATAGAAAAGTACATGCGATGCACATTCTACAGCTTAGTAAATATTGTAACAATAGATTAAATCTGTTGTGAACTAATAGTATTTAAATAAACGGATGAAATTTTTAAACAATCATTTTATCAAATAAATGCAACCTTACGGAGCTTATAGAAATCGGTGGTTTACGTAACACATACTAACATTTTCAGCGGACATTTATTCTTACTTTTATGTCGCGTTTTCGTAACGCATTTTCGTGTCTCATTTTTATGTCACATTTTCAAAAGGGGGTGAGAGATAAAATGATATAGTTATTAATATATTTAATGTGGCTGTTGCATGCCTGCATTATTTAGTCAACTCATTACCTAGGCGAAACTGAATGAGTATTTTAAAGTCAGCAATAAGAACACACACAAGAGTATATTTAACTATACTGTGGAACAAAAAACACAGTTCTGAGAAAATAATTTCAGGGAGCATTCAAAAGGGCGGAAATAAAAGAAAGACAGAAAGAAAGGCTGTATCATTATCTTTTTGTTGACTAAAAGCGAAACTCGGACAAACGGAGGAGGGGTTATCCAGATCCTTGCACCACCCACCTATGGCCTTTAGAAAATGGATTCCTTACCAATAATGTTACATTTTTTTCTTTATTTGAAGAATGATTCCAGAAAAAAACAAAATATAGAAAGAAAACTAAGTGCCGAAACTAAAGAACAGACTCAGGGTCTGATCAAGGGCGGATTAAAGGGAGGGGGTCGGAGGAGGCGACTGCCCCTCCTGAGAAAAATGAAATTAATGTAAATAATCCCAACTTACTTCCATAAAATTTATATATATGTATGTGAATCTTCCATCCAAGCCTTCACCCACAAAATTGTATTAATCCGTCAGTGGGCCGGATTATTCATTAGGCTGTAGTCTATCTGTCCCGATCATTTCAGGGACTTTTCAGTAACAAGTCGAATAACTTTTTTAATGAAGTTGTAATCAAACTTTTCAAAATGACTCAATAGAACGGAAATATTTGTGGCTATTTCTGAAGATGTTCTCTGGAACGCGAGTTGACCTTCTGCATTTCCCCGAGAGCTGAGATCCATAGGATTAAGATTGTAGGAAAAACGCGCCCCATAATCAATAATACTCCCCCACGAAACAATTTTTATTTAAATATTGCACATAAAGTTATTTTGTTTTGCAGTAAATATGAGGATGGTATTTTAAACGGATGTTGGGAAACCCCGAAAGTTCTTTTGTTTTAGAGTAAAGGCGGGTGGCTTTGGCGAAATTCGAAAGTGTACTAGGGTGTAAACCATCCTTGGCTTTTGGTAGTTGCCTTGCTTTGTTTTTACTTAATTATTTCTTTTACATTTTACAATATTTAAACAAAGGCGAATTATTTTTTGAAACAATAATAATATATAGAATGTAAGTCATTTTTTTTTATAGTTGGGGAATCCACTAGTACGATAAATTATCTTATTAATCTCGGAAATTAACCACGTTAAATATAAAAGAATTGATTTTTGGCCGGTCGAAACCACAGGTCAAGAGCGCGAATGCCAGTACGTTCGTTCAAATAAAATAATTAGAACCGAGAGGATCTTCGCACAAAGACAAGACCGTCGGGGTATCCTAGAAGCCATAACCCCAGGCAAACTGAAAACAAAAAGAATTTTCGGATACTCTTGATCCACAAAGAAACTCACAAATTACTTGCCACATTTAGGATTATTATGTCTTGCAAAAACATTTGGACGTAATACGATAATGAATGTTTTATCCGAATTTTTTATTATTAGATTATTCTATTTAGAAAAGATACAATCCTCTTATAAAGATTTTTTTGAACAAAATATTTTATATCATTTTAACAAGGATAAGTTGAAAAGTAATGCACATATGCTTGTAGAACACTAACGAAATGACCTTTAGAAGTATTTCAAGCGGTATGTGGAACTAACAGTCCCCCTGTACAAGCATGTACAGTTTAAATGCCTTCCGTGCATGCAGTATATTTTGAATGGCGGAGGTATTATTGTGCTAGATCTATCTATCCACAGTTCGATTTCTTATGAATTAACCCATTAAATAAATTAAGAGAAGTTAAAAATATGTAACCCATTATTAGTAAAGACCGTCCAGATAATGAAATAATTTTACAAGCATGCATTTTTATAGAGGAAAAAATAGTGTTTAAAGGCACAGTTTAAAATACATATTGATTTCGAAGGTTCTAAAAATTTTACAGAAACAATTATTATTTTATGTGTGTAAACTTGTCTAGTTATATGTTTGCATATGGGAAAGGTGGGAAGTGTTAGAAATTCCAAATATATATCCATGAACATTAACATTCATTAAAAAAACCTGAGTTGTACGAATAAATAACTTTAAACATCGCCAGTCTCACTATCTATTTAGCCACCCTCCCCCCCCCAACTTTATTTTGACGGGCATTTTTTCCGCACACCAATTTACTTGGAGAAATTGATTGGTCTAGTGCCAACTCAAATTTGTTCATTTTGAATCAAGAAAATTCGTAAAAGTTCTGTTTTATTTTATTATCGCACAAAACCTACAGATTAGCACATCCAAGGTGGAGGAAGGACTGGGATAAACCTCTCGCGAATATAACACGTGGGACCTTTTCGTTTTCTTTACATCTAATTAGCATTTGTAACACCATTAATTAGCACTAAACATAAATTGTAATATAGTTAGCACTATTTATTTTCTCATTTAATTTAGCTCTACTACTTTAATGTGAAGGTGAACTCTTCCCCCTAAAAAAAACAAAACATATATATATATGTGGGTGCGTCACTGAGCAGGGGGCCCCTTGGTAACATTTGCTACGGGCCCCGCGCTGTCTTAATCCGGCACTGATTACTTTGGAACACATTCATTAATTGCGGTGTGGATTTTGCTTCTTATCCGATATAACTTGGCTCCAATCAGCGTCATTTACTATCTATCAGTATAATAAGAGACTTAATCTATCAATATAATAAGAGATCTATATATGTATAACAGAATATTTGCGTGTCTAACTGATATAGGTAATTGCTGTTAAAAAATGTTATATACATGAAATTTGCGGATGCAGTGCTACACAGCGTAGATTGCAAATTTCTCTGCATCTTTTAAACAGATTCAAACTGATTTTAAATGAAAATTCGAATTGAAAGCCATTTTAATTGCATATATATGCAAATTTAGGTACAGCCATTGCACTCGGATTTACGTTAGCTCATCGAAACTTAAACCACTGCGTATTGTATTAGTTTTTCAGAACTAGGTTTCAATATGATTTCAATTTTTTAGTATTTCTTATTACTGTTTCAGATCGCATAGATAAGATAATTTTTGACAGTTTAAAAATTGTATTAGACATCCCTAGTTCGGTATTCTTAGGAACCCTGTGGTTCCACTAGCTGAAATAACAATCCGAAACTTTGACTATTTCTTATATATGGCAGTCATTTACATTATAGTATCTTCGAAATGTTAAGATTAGTTATTTTCGAAATTATGTCTAAGCCCTTTGACACGCGGTGGTAACCGCAAAAATAGGTTTAAATGATGTCAAAGCCCCCAAAAATACACCCGTGGAGGTAAAGCTATAGACCGTGTGATTCCGCCGCTTTCAAATAGTTCTTTCCGTTTGCCCAGCTTCAGGGCCGGCCCTAACAGTTTTGCCGCCCCGGACAAAAAAATAAAATACTGCCCCCCCCCCCACAGTAAAATTACTATTAGAAGAAATAAATTGTTCACAGATTCTGTTTTCATGCCTATAAAACTGGAATAGCTCTTTAAACATAACACAGCATAAGAAAAAACCATATTTATTAAAAACCACACATTAAGCTAAAAACTAAAAGAAAGAGAGAAAAATCAAGAGTTCTTTTTCTGACTTTTAATTCCGCTAAATTCCTGACTTTTTCTCTTAAATTAATTTTTCAACTAATTCATGTTTGATAGTCAATGTAGTTAAATTATTTAACCTATCTGGAAGAGTTGTGGAACATAAGAAATTTTTAGTTAACTTTAATTTTGAGAAACTCTTCTCTGCACTTGCCACAATTCGGCAAAGAAAGTGAAATTCTCGAAGCAATAGCAAGATGTGCGTGTAAAATCTACAGTTGAAATTAGATTTAAAATTTCAACTGGGCTTTCCTTTTGCCTAATAAGGCCGTAACTGACATTATTTCATTTACTAGATCAAGAGCGTTTATATTCCCCGATTCTCCATCGGTCAGCATTAACTTCAATTGTTTACACTATAAACAGTGCACAGTAAAAAAATTCAGAAACGTTACATACTTATAGCGGAAAGGTTTCCGAAAGTATAGCGTAACCTACCGATGCTCTACTCGAACTCACGATTTCGGAAACATAACCCATATTTCGGGGTAAAGTATTTACGGGGGAAAGGAAATCTTTATTTGGGACTTAGCGCGCATGTGCCAAGTGCCAAGAGACAGAGGGATAAGAGTGAACGCGTCTTCCCTAATAGCACAGATGGTCACAAAAGAGTCGCTGTGACGTCACAGAGGGTCACAATTGTCATAAGACTGTCACATTGTAACTTCTTGCACATCCCGATTATGACCAACAGGGGCCCGGGCATTGATGAATTTGGGGGTCCCCATCTATAAAATTTTTCTTTTTCATAATATTTTGACATATAAAAGAATATTTCAGAACAACATTTGAAACTGGGGGCCCAGGGCAAAGTCCCGATTTGCCCTTGCGATAATAAGGGTCTGGTAACTTGAGAGTGATGTAACTTCACTGTGTGGTCACTGTGAAGTTTATTTGTGACCAGTCACCAGGTGACGTCGCCGGATGAATACTTAAATAAAACAGCACATTATCTCCTGAAAATAATTTATGTGGAAGAAAAAAGATTTAAGATTTTTAATTTATATTTATTAATTATGGTATTTTCTCTCCATTTACAAAATACTTCAAAAAAATTTTAAGTTTCCAAAACAAGCCGTACCACAACAGCAGTCAGTTTACTTTTAAAGCAAATTCCGGCAAGAGAATCGCAGCGTCGCGGTAACGTGCTGTCTTATGGGCCCGCCTGTCTTCGGTTCGATTCTGATCGCTGCTCCTGCGCGCTCCTTCCGTTAGTTTGGTGCTGCCATCCAGTTGATGTTACTTGAAACGCTTCATCTTGTACATGTTACTTTTTCTGAAAAACTCAGAAAGGTTGCTCGTTATTTCGGAAACCTTTCCGAAATACACGGAAAGGTTACTCAATAATCCGTGCAAAAATTTAAAATAATTACAATTGGTACTTATTAAATTAAATCTGCATTCTAGGGTATTAATCGCTTTGTTTACTGTAAAATATAAAACTACACGGGAAAAAAATATTCGTGTATTACTGTGTATCTTGAATTTTAATTTAGGATCTTTCTCGTGCTTCGCAATCAAAATTAAAATGTTACGTGGCTGCGTAAACTCAGTGTTAGCTAGAATACTATCTCGTGGGTCAGTTCTCTTGCATAACAGAACATTTCATTTAAAATCGCATCAAATTGAAGATGCTTTAAAAAAATCTTTACAGTTTCTTAAGGGTTTTATAGCAGGTAGTAAATCGTCGTCTTTTGACTGCAATAGCTTTCTTAATGGATTCACGGAATTGAAGATTTTATATGAAATAATAATAGAACATAGGAACATGAACTGTTTGAGAGAGTTAAATAATCCTGAAGCCAAATCACTGAAGCAAAAACTTAAAATTCTTTCATAAATTTTAACGGTAGCCTCACTGGAATTAGATTTGTCAATACCTTTATACCTTACCAAGAATGCGATTTGTTCGATTTTTTTGGCATCAGGAATGCAATCTAGAAATATGGGATAGTATTGGCTTGTTGAATTTCATTAACAAAGTATAATTTGAATCCAACTGGAAACCTTGTGAAAAATCTATGCAAAATGTGTAAATATTTGTTTGCACATCACATATAAACAACTGTAGCAGCACCAAAAGTGACAACTTAATTTAAACTGCAGGTGCTAAAATATTTCTAATTCGTTTAAAAGTTTTGAGATTTAAAACTGTTGTTTGAAAACTGTGTGTAAATGTATGTTCGCCCTTTGTTAAAAAATGGCTCAATGGAATAGAATGAAATTTGGAATTATATTGAATGGTAATTTAATTGAAACACTAGATATCAAAATTGTTTTAAATAATTCATAGAGATATTCTTTGAGATTTTGTAAAAATCGCTTAAAAAGTTTGTTCTGGCATCCATCAAAAACGGATTAAGAGAACAGAATGAAATTAGGTCATATGCAAGGTGCGAATTGACGGGGGGGATGTCGGGGATTGTCCCTGGCTGAAGGATGCAATATCCCTGGCTAGCGAAATATTAATGGATCCCTGCCAGGGATACTATTTATCCCCTGCTGGAGAAATGTTAAAATTAATCTCTGTCCTTACAAATTCAGTACCTAACGATTTTAAGTATTGAGAATCGAAATTCTTTTTGTTTACTAGACGTAGGAGCAAGTTTCAAACATCCCTTTGAAATAGATATATGCATGCCTGATGCCACTTCTCATTCTGCAACTGGGGTCAGGTTTCAAATTGAGACTGCGAAATGGTCGAACAAGCGCTGCTCTGCCGCGAACCGAATTTGAGGGTAGACGAGAATCGCTGTGCATAGAAAATCGGTGGTCGACTTCTATTTGAATTTAAGTCCCTTCCGAGACATGCTGGCGGCGCATTTGTCATGTAATACCTAATATATTATGTGAGTGGAGCATTTTACGCCTTCCCTCCTTTTTTTTTTTTTCTTTTCAAATGTCCCCTCCTGGAGAATGTTTTCTTTCATATGTCCCCCGCTGGAGAAAATGTTCAATTCGCACCCTGGTCATATGATGGGTAACAAAGCATCATCGATATTTTTAAATGATTTGAATAAATTGAAAGGGTTTGTAAGAGTTGCATTGTATTTTTTTTCTTTTTGAGGGGGGGGGGAGAGAGGGGGAAGGCGTCACTTTAAGGCATCTGGAGGTAATACAATAGGTGGCTGTTCGACTCAAACAAATTACGTCAATTTCTTTTTTAAAATTATTATTATTATTATTTAGTTTTGAGAAAATTGTGCAAAAATCTTACAGGCATAGTATTAAAATTTCTAAAGTTAATAGAACAAAATTCAGTTACTGAGGAAGAGATTGAGTTAAATAACATTGTTTGAATTCTTTCTAATTAAATATTATAAATATACCACTTCGTGAAAACAACTAGTGGTCAGGCAAAGGGGATGAAATGAAATTTTGTTTAAAAGTAGGCGGTTAGTAAATTAAAATTACAGGTTTTTAATTTTCTACAAATTCGATTTATTTTTGAGGTATGACATAAACTTTGAGAAAGTTCTCCGCGAATCAAGTAAAATCATCAAAATAGAATTCAATCAGACGTTGCAATGTTAAATATAGGCTACTTGCTATTACAAAGCATTTTCCAGGTATTCTCTTTTCAGTTTAATATTCATTACTAACATCTTATTTTGCACCTTTAAATGACTTTTTGATGTAGGAAGCTCATCCACTAAAAGACAACGTTAATTTTGAATGTAAAATATTTTCTCTATTGACAGTTTGTCTCAGTTAATTTGTTACTCTCTAACCTGTAATCGTTAAACAATACACGAGAGTTATAACTTTGCTTTCTATATTTCTGCCAGTATGCTAATTCCATTTTTTGTACTCCTACAATGCAAACGAAATTTCGCGCGGTTACTAAAAACCAATCAGTGACCGATGGGTACATCAGCTACTAAAGTTATATAGAATGATATTCTTCGGAATATTTTTTAACAATTCTTTTGCTAATACAAAATGTATTTTTCAAATTCGAGCCAAAATGCCGCCCCGGACAGGGGTCCGGTTTGTCCGGCCCTAGGGCCACCCCTGGCCTTAATAACGAACATGATATATTGTCATGTCACATTTTTTTTTTCTGTGTCATATATTTGTTCCTATTTAACAACTACTTGCACATAGTCCTAAACCTGTAATAATTCTGGTAAAGCTAGAATTTAGCTTTAAATATGAAAAATGTGTGACTCTATTTTGATGATTGCATCTATGCCCATCAATTAATGTGTAGTCATACCACCATATTTTTCTACAACAAAAGCAATTAAAACAGCATTCTAATTGATTTTATTCAAAACCTCTTTATCTCAATTTTTCCACTTTTCCCATCAGATTTGAGATGGACATGTTCGACTGTATTTAAATTCAGTATATTAAACAGAGAAGGGAAAAAAAAGCAGCATCATACAAATTTATATTGAACGAACTGTCGATGAGTTACTTTATATCAGTTGAGTAATTGTTTTATTACTTTCCGAACATGTACCATGTAAGGAAGGTATTGTAATCATTAAAAAATTCGACTTCGAGATTTTGGTGTATTGACACGTTTTGAGGTCTTCTGAATTCATGGATGCTATTTTTACGAGATGTATGTATTTGTGTGTGTGTGTGTGTGTGTGTGTGTATGTGTGTGTTCGAGTGAACACGATAGCTCCTAAACGAGGCATTCGATTGAGCTCAAATTGGGTATATATGTTATAAACCACCGTCGCAAGACCGGTATTGATTTTGGTGTGTATAGGACTTAGTTTTTCTACAGGGCTACGACAAAGATTTTTTACATTATGGCCTATGGGAGGAAATTCTTGAAGGGGCGCTAGCGTTTAAACGACGCATTCGATTGAGCTCAAATTCGGTATACATGTTATAAACCACCATCCTAAGACCGGTATTGATTTTGGTGTGTATAGGACTTATAGTTCTCCTACAGGGCTACGACAAAACTTTCTTTTATGTTATGGCATAATGGCATATGGGGAGAAATTCTTGAAAGTGCGCAAGCGTTTAAACGGTGCATTCGATTGAGTTTCAATTTGGTATATATGTTTGAATTATTCATCGATTAAAATTTAAGTGCTTGGTAATGATCTTAATCGTAAGTGTTCGGAAAGTCGAGTGGAGTCACTCCAGATTTTTAATTTTAAAATATTACCCTACAGTTTTATAAATCATAAACAGAAAGATAAATATTGTTTTCACTAGAAGCAGTAATGCAAAACTACCTCAAAATGTATTGGTTTCATTCGGAATTCTAGATTTGAAAATGTGATATGACGTATTTCAAACTGAAATTGAACATATCATGAAGTTGAATTTGAATGACATGAAGTTGAATTTCACCCATGAGTTTTTAACCCAAGAGAATTTCACCCATGAGAATTTTAACATGAAGTTGAATTTCACCCACCACTGCTCTGCATAGCCACACAGGGCCATTGCTAAAACTTTTTCTGGAGGGGGAATAGGGAGGGGGATGTCGATAAATTGCCATGTCAAATGTCGGTTTTTACCTACTGATTTACTTTTTTATTAATTATATTACCGACTTCTTACTTTTGCCTACTGGGTTTGTGTAATTTTGCCAAGTATACCAGAAATAGAAAAGTAAATTATAGTTTTCGTTAATTTTTTTTTAACCAAGCTTTCCAACTAGGCCATCTAATTTTGCCACGTTTAACAGAATTTTTGAGTGTTAAAGGAGAAGACTCCCCCCTTCCACTCACCCCCCTTTAGCAAGGGCCCTGTAGTCACGTCCATGATTCAAACATAGGGTAGCTAAGTATTCTCTGAATAAAAATTGCTCACTGGCTAGATTTTTAGCATAAAAGCAAGTAGTAAAAACTTCATGCCTCGAATAAACATAAACCAGCCCAGAAACATAGACTGTGAAAATAAAAGATTATTTTTATTGGAAATGATTTTGGTTAAGTAAAAATAAAATTATAAAAATTTTAGAAAGTGATTTTATCAACCTTTCAAGTAAATTAGGCAAGTCGCAGTGTTTAGGCTGATTAGTTTAGCAACGATGTGAAAAATTCCAGACTTGGGGATCGAACCCAGGCCTACCGCTAACGTGCGGGTGCTGTTGCACTTAGCTACTCTTCAACATTTCTCTCAGTTGAAATTTCTCGCGTAAAAATTTCACATTTTCTAAATCAACATCTATTATCTAGTGCCAACGGTTCTTATGCGAGAAATTTCAACTGGGAATTGTCCTAGAGTAGCTCAGTGGTAGAGCATCCGCATGTTAAGCAGTAGGCCTGGATTAGACTCCCAGCTGTGTAATTTTTCTCATCGTTGCTAAATTAATCAGCCTGAACACTCCAACTTCCTTAATTTAAAATTATAAATTTGTAGATAGTACCAGGAAAATTTAAAATTATATAGAAAGAGAAAAAATTAAGCTATAAATATTTTTGCACAAAAAATAAAGAGCAAGACGGCATAATTTACTCATTTATTTATTTTTGGAGGGAAAGAGTAGGATGGTACTGAATATAGTGCTCTTTCACTAAAAAAAAAAAGGGATGGCATTATATTTTTATTTCTTCCTGATAAAGTATAATAATATGAATGAGCTAATTTATCTAATTTGATTATTCATCACAACAAAACGTAGAAATTCGCTGCAAAAAATTAGAACTAATTATAATACAGCTGCTTAAAAATGCTTTATTTATTACATCTCTCATTGTTACTTTATATTCTGTTATTATGAACGCTGACCCTTTTTTGATGCAGCTGGCTGTGCGCGAGCACAGCCAGCTGTCGTCAAAAAAGGGGTCTCTAGATCTGTGGCACACGATGAAAGTTTCAATTGTCTGCAATCTTGCTGGTAGTTAAGTCGAGCGATGGCAACGGCTGCCCTTTTTTCACCATTGGGAAAGGGTTAAGCCAGTTATTAGATCAATATTTCACCTAAAAAATATTTTGAAATAAAATAATCTCCCCGCATGGCACAATACAAAAGAGCTTTTATTGAATTGTTTTGTTATATGATTATTTCAGCGTTCATAGTTGTACTTTCATTTAACTCTTTCACGGTCAACCATTTTCATATCTACATAAAACAATTTTTATATTGCACAAAACCAAAAAAGTACATCTGCTGCAATCTCGCGAGTTAATTACAGTAACATGGTGCTCAATCAAATCGCCCATTCCGGGTTACAGAGCTAAAGTTATTTTTTGACACAGCTTTGCATCACAACCTCACTAGGAAACCTTACGTGCAGTAAGGCTGAAGTAATAATCATGATTATTTTTAGTTTTGGACAGTAATGCAGCACTTTGATAACTCTAGCCTCTTTGCCAAGGGTGGCCCCTCTGCAAGATAAGCCACAGTTTTCTTGATGCATTTCAATAGGCAAAACTCAATACTTAACCTCCAAAAACAGTATCAAATTAAAGTTGTCGGATAAATGTAATGCATTGAATTTGTTAAACAAACCTTCAACTTCGATTTTCCAGTGGCCAAATTCAGTGGCGGCTCGTGGGTAATTTAAAAGCAGGTTCACAAAACAAATTTCGAAAATTAAATATGCAGATACAACGCACCTTACAAATTAAAATAGTTTTGTGTTTCCAGCAGTTAAAGGAAAACAATGCACACAACTGAGAGAAAACAAGTCATCTTGGGTCTTCTATTTCGTCCCCAAGATAAGTTTTAGCAAAAGTGCTGTCTTGATTCATTTTATTTCAATTTTTTTCAAAGGATACTATAGAAAAATTCCATTGCTTTAGCTCCGAAACATGTATTTTACTCCCATCTTAATTTTTTACAGTAGTTTGTAAAAAAATAATGTAGTGAAAAATGATAGTAATAAACAAGATATTAAGAAAATGAAATAAAAACTAATTAACTAACCGAACATAACAAACCAAGGCAAAATCCGTAAGCGATACCGCAAGAAATTGGTCCTGTGTGCACAAGGAAGATGTGCAAACGGAATGATTTGCCAGGCCTGTACTTCTGCCCAGCTGTCTAGGCTTCAGATCCCAGAGAGCCGTTCAGAGGAAAAATTTTCCGTTTGCACGTGCGATTGATTCAAGACTGTGCTGTAGTAACACACTCTATAGTGTGTTAGTTCTAATAAGCCTATTTAATAATAGAGAGGGGAGAGAGTAAAACTCACATTTTAAATTCACACAAATCTAGAAGTGGGCTTAACATTTGTTTTAAATTTAATTTGTTAATGTGTTTATTCTTTGGTTTTTCCTTTGGGGGCTCACGTGCTCAAATGGAGAAGCCGCCACTGGCCAAATTATGTTTTGAAGTTATTAAGGATAATTAAAATGGATGTTTCTAAACATCCCTTCTCTGGATTGAATGCGGTACATATACATTTGCAGGAAACTGCACACTCAGCTTTCCATCTCTGATTTAAATCCATTAGCCCATAAATGTATGTGGTTTGTAAAAATATTATGATGCGAAACTGCAAGGACATAGCCAGGGGGAAAAATTAGCACTACCCATCACCCCCCCCCCCCCTAAACAACCTGAAATTTTTTTCAGGCTGTGGGCCTTATAAAATTGTACTCTGAAATAAAAGTGATTTTCTACATAGAAGCAACTGAGATAAAGGTCTAAAAGAACAACTGATACCGACAAACTCCCTCTTCCAAAGGACGTTGTTTTCAATCTCATATGCTTGAGGGACCAGGGACTTGGAAGTTAAGAACCTGTCCTAATCCACAACATTACCTAAACATAGGCTATGGGTTAGATTCCTTACTTTCTGGTTATGTACAACCTTTTCACGCTTGACAAAAATCACACATCTCAAATTAATAGAGACAATCTCAAAATTACAGTAGAACCTCGATTAACCGAACCTCTCCATTAACCGAAGTCGGTTTCTTCTTCACTTTTTTTTTTTTTTTTTTCAATCCGAAAATTACTTTTTGAATGAGATTCAGAATCTGGTGCAGTTTCAATAGAGTTTTGGAAAACTGTCAATATCAAAGACTAAATTTACAGGGTCAGTGACACGTGGGAATCTACGCCCCTGGCGGCATGAGAAATTTTTTGCCATACAAAATGTATATTCTGCACTACATTATCACACATATGTATACATATATGAGTTGCAGTAGTCGTAACCCCCACCCCCCCCCCATGAAAAATTTCTGGCTACGCCCCTGTATGCCGCAATCAACACTAAGACGAAGTTGGCAAAAAACTTTTTTCAACTTGCGCAGATGAAAACGCTACAGACATTGTGAAAGATAGTGTCACTGAGTTTTCAAGCCTTTTTAGCACAATGAAAGGTTTTGAAAATTGTGGGGATATAAAAAAAATCCCAGATTGGTTGAATTGTGACGTGGAAGATGCAGGCTTCCAGTTGCTCAATGATGAGGAATTAATAGCACAAGTCCGAAAATCTCCAAAAGAAGAAGATGATGATGAAAGTGATTCTGTAGTAAATAAGATCAGTAACAATAATGCTTTTGAGTATTTCTGAAAAGGCCTTCTTTGGTTGGAACAACAGGAGCATAGGCGTAGAGTTATATGGGCCCGTGGGGCTCGAGCCCCCCCAATAAATTGTGAATAGGGGCTGAGCCCCCCCAATAATTTATCACTAAATATAGAAAACTAATTTATACAAACAAAAAAAATCGTATTCACGCCATTTACAAATGTTTAAAAAAACCTTTACTTGTACTTTTAAAAATTTTCTTCTTTTGATTTCAATCATGATTTAGTATTCATTGTGATGCCATGTAACACAAAATGTTACTATAAGCTGCCCTCGCCAGGCTCTGGTTCATTAAAATCAGATTATGCAATGTAAAGTATGAAATGAAGAAAAGTTCAGATGTGTCTAAAATGCACCATCTCATCGAAAATAATTTTTTTTTTTTCCTCCTTTGGATTTTTTATTTTGCTTCTATTTTTAACTTATAACATGGTAGGAAGATATAACATGGATACTTACCTTAGGTTTAGAATTCTATGGACGCATAGAGATTGAGCGCCTCCAATAATTTACACTTATACATAGTAAGTCATAGCTGCAAACTACTATGGAATATAACTAGCCACTTTTTGTAAACAATATATTTTATAATTCTTTTTTCCAAAATAGTAACAAGCTCGTGCGCGCAGCACAAAAAGTTTGCTATATTTTAAGCCGAAAAATCATGTAGAAAAAGTGGTTCATTATATTCCGTAGTAGTTGGTAGCTATGAGTAAGTTTTATCTAAGTGAATCAGTGGCATAGCCAGAAATTTTTCATTGGGGGGGGGGGGGTTACGACTTTTGCAACTCACATATATGTATACGGGTGTATGATAAGGGAGTGGAGAATATACATTTTGTATGGCAAAAAATTCCTCATGGGGCGTGGTTATGACCCCCCTATCCCCCTTTTGGTTCTGCCACTGACGTGAATATATGTGGTTGTGGGGCCCGGCCCCCCCAAAAATTTTGAAAACTTTACGCTTATGAACAGGAGCAGTGCGATTCCTCTGGAATCATGCTTTTAAGAAAACTTCGGGATAGAGCTGCACGGCAAAGGATGGCCAATGTACACCCGATGAAGCTTCCATTGAAACCATTGTAAGCTTTTGTTTCAGAAATAAATTTATTTTCATTTATAATTTTAATTTATTTAACAGTTAAAATAGTCATAATAAAAGTTTAATGATGATACTACATATTAAACATGATTATTGATGAATTCTCGATTATCCGAAGTAGGTTTGGTCCCAATTACTTCGAGGTTCTACTGTATTTTTAAAAAACATATTACCCTTAAAAATGTCGAGTAGAAAGTCTATATGCAATTTATTTTTCGAACAAAAGCCTCATTCTTGATCTCTGTTTCAGTAGTAAGAAGTTTATATCACGTGAATGTGAAAAAGACATTTTCTCCACACTGGTGAAATTTATCACCTATGGTGAATGCGAAAACAGACAAACCAACAAACCATACTCATAAACTGTTTTCAGTTTTGTTAGATAGTGCTAAAAAAAATTAAATTTAAAAGGAAATTTAGTTTCAGTATTTGGACACTGGAATATTTGTTAATTTAAACATGCCAAGTCACTATTTACTATCCCTACTTTCATTAAAAGAAAAATCATTTATAGGATCAATGCAACACAAAACATGAGACACACAAAGAAAAATAAATAACAGTTTATTTAAAATGAGTTCATAGAATATTTTGCGAAATACATTCAAAATAATGGACGGTTGTCATTACTTTACAAACATACATATTTTTTAAAGGTTATTGTCAAAATATATTTTGATCACATATATTGTTGCAGTATGTGCTATCTGCACTAGAAAAATAACAGTAACAAATTTTCCACGACTATTTTAGTTTAAATAGTTAACACTTTTATTATGATTTTGTTCTACTGAACCCTTTAACGCGCAGTGTTCCTTCTCTGGGAGCACCAAACTCTGACGTTTTGACTGTTGCCAGTCACGAAGAATAGATTTGATTTCTATAAAAATAGTTGCGTGTGTGACATAGCTCCACGAGAATCCTTTACAGCACGTCATTTCCCGTCAAAAAATTGTGACGATTATTTTTAACAGCACTAACATCTGCTGAAAAATGGAAGAATGCGAGAACAGCTGGATAGATTGCCCAATGCTGAAAAAAGTGCAGCCAGCTGCGGCCAAAAAGGGTCTCTAGATCTGTGGCAAGCGATGAACGTTTTGATCGTCCGCCATCTTGCTGGTAGTCAAGTCGAGCGATGGCAACGGTTGCCCTTTTCTCAGCATTGGGAAAGGGCTGCGCCTCAAAGGGTTAAATGGCTTTCAAAGATGACAGTGGTGGTTTTATAAAAGTATGAAACTCTAGGCAATAGATATTTACAGAGCTTCAAATCTTGATTTATTTTTTCTTAGTTTGCACCCAAGAAAAAAATAATGATTTTGTCCCTATAATAATTTTGATAAATCTGTTAATTCTACTCAGTGCGGCATATACAAAGGTGATAATATATTGCACCTTTTCTGTAAATATATCTTAGCAAACATACACAAACGCACACCAGTGTAGATATTAGCAAAAAATTGCATTTAAATATGAAACTGTTAAACGATTAATAACAACTTTTTACCAGACACAATAGTTTCTTTTTTTAATAATACTTTATAGAAATGAGAGGTTTTTCATTATTTATATAATGACAATTAATTATCCGAACTTTATCTATCAAACAAACTTCATAAGTACATGACCTTTATTTTTAACTCTATGATTGGTATTTACGTATGAGAAGAAATTATAAAATAAGCACCAAATTAAGTAATGCTTTTTTAGATAAAGAGTATTTGTGAACCTTACTGACAGAATAAAGGGGGTGACAACACACAATAAACACACTTTTATTTAAAGTACAACTGCAAGAGTAGTCTTGTTTTAAAAAACATCCAGCATACCTGCCAACATTTAATGAAGAAAATGTAGTAGATTTATGTGGTATCAATTACTTATATGTGCCACAAAACACGTTTGAAAATTTTTTCACACATTAAATTTCATCATCTATTTTACGTATCTTTTTTTTTTTTTTTTTTAAATAAGTTGACATGACCCACAGTTATGGTTTTTTTTAATTAACAGTTTGCTTTTAATAACAATTTATGTTTCAAGTTTCAAGTTCACATAAGCTCATGATGTTAAAAATAGAATTTTTAAAAGAGCTCAGAAATTAAAAGAATTCTTTTAACATGAAATAAATAAAACTTATGAATGTTTATAATGAATAACTGAATAACTTATCAATGTTTTTATAGGTCCGCAATGTCTTTTCTTAAAAATAATATCTGTGTTTTAGACAACAACAAACAAACAAACAAAAAAGGTAAAATTTTGGGTCTTTGAACTTACAAATGTTGCAATTAAAAAATATGACAGCTAATTTTGAAACTTTCAAGAATCTTTCACAAATGAGTAATCAACACAAACACATACATCTTATTATTGGTGATTGTGTGAGATTACGGCAACGCAACACTAGGGTGAATGGGGGGGGATGCCTTGGTAGAAGAACTTTCTAAGGGGTTCTAATGCATATTCACGTTACATCTGGAGAAAACCTACCAAAACTCCGGACCATTAGATCGACAGCCACGCGATGGGACCCGAACCTGGGACCGTCACACTTCGGCCATCTACCATTTTCAGTGGCATATAACTACTGTGCCATGGTGAGGCCTCTTTATTATTGGGCCAAAATATCACGGTATATTAGTTCACATTGAATGAATATACCCTGAGAGTGGAAATCTTTCAGAACCAGTGGGGAAATAAATATGCCGATTATTAAAACTTCAAAATGTCGGGAAAATAGGAGATTTTAATGTAAAACCAGGAGACCAGGAGAAAAATCATCAAAATCCAGAAGTCTCCTGTAAAATCCAGTATGTCTCCAGCCTTTTCTTCAACAGATTTATAATGACAACAGGTTTAATTTGAGATTGGAACGGAAATTTGTAGTTATTATTTACAGTTAAAAATTTTATGCAGAAAGTATACTGGTTTTAGCAAAGCATAGTTGATAATCTAACTTTTTTTTTCTAAAGTCATTTTTAACTGTTGAATGAATGGCAACATTAGTAACCTGTATTTTTCAAGGTGACGACAGGTTTTATTTCTTTGTGTTCAATGACTCCCTATAATTTGTGTGTAGAGTTCACAAACACACTGTATAGGCAAGAAATTAAGAAAATCTTTCAACATAAATAAAGTAACTCCCATGGCACATGATAATAAATCAAACACAGGCATGTGTGTTATGTTAAAAAGTTTTCAAAAAACAAACTGTTTGTGTCAGGCGCATAGCCAGGAAAATTTTTCGGGGGGGATATGAACTTATATATGCATAAATAGACGGAATTTCATCACTAATCCAAAAATTTTGTGGGGGGAATATATCCCCATATCCCCCCCCCCCTGGCTACGCACCTGGTTGGTGTTATGTTCAATTAAAAATAAATAAACTGTAAAAAATACACACACATATAAAATAAAATCTGAATGTACATTTTACTCTCGTTTCGAGAACAACTTAAGCTACAACATTAAATTTTTCAAGACTCGATAAAAACTGATAACATCAACAATTTCACAGCTTTCCGCTTTCCCAATTTCATATTTATTAATTATAATTCTTTTTGTATCATTATAAAAAACTATTCAGCTTCAACATTTCAAAACATTAGTTAATAATGTTTAAAAAATCAACAATGCAGGAGAGACATCTCTCAAATTTCATCTAGAAATACTTTGTAATTGCATCATACATGTTCATGTGCCAGATCATATGACTTCATATCTTATGACATGAACACAAACTATCTTTCAAGAAGTGTTACAGCTTAAGTTAAACAGAGTTCACATATCTGTTTCAATACGATAAAATTATTTTTAAATCATGGAATTTCTTTTTTGAGTTTTTGACAAACATCTCCTCTTGAATAATCCATTTTTGGATACTGAATTTTGAAACTAATGTCACAAACATGAATGGAAAACTGTACTTAGTTAAAAATTGAAAAATTATTTAAAACACTTATTAGGCTTTGTCGGTCTTACTCCTGATGTCAAAAATTGTTTAATGTACATAAATGTAATGCATAAATGTAATTTATTGATTTTTTTTTTTTTTTTCCTCAAGAGATATTCTTATCAAATCACTTATAACTATAACACTTCTATGTTTCTATATATTCAGAAAGAAAAAAAAAAAAAGTTTAACAATGAATAAAAATAAAACTCAAAAATCAAAGGCTATAAAACATTTCATTTCAAAGTACTCATGTTTAGTAATAAGAACAAAAATCTTCGATCAACAATAAAAACAAAACAACAACAAAAAAGTTTCAGTAAGAATAAAAACAAAGTTTCAAAAGGTATATAAATAAACATTAAGGCACTTTATTTGGTAAATAAGGATAAAACAGATGCAATGTTCCTCTTCCAAAGAGGAGTTAATTGTTCATAGATGGCCATAAAAAAGCAACATTTACATCAAACACCGGATATCCTTCCAAGTCTTTTACAATTTCTTCACGCGAGATGGCATCACTGCTCTCACAGACAGTAGAATTCTGACATGGTAGTAAATCCAAGAAAAAGATGAAACCTGGAAAATTAGGAACATGTTATGTATGATTAACAAACAAAACTGTGGCACATCCAGGCATTCAATTTAACAATGGATACATGTTGCTATATTTTCCCAACATTGGGAGTGAGCTTGTTACAGCGATTAAAATTTTATAAATTATAAGGGGCATCCGAAAGTAGTGTCACTCTTTTCGTACGTATTTCACAAGTTAAAGGAGCTTAAAAATTTGCAGCACTTAAATAGTTAAAAGAGAAAGATGATTTATTTTATTACAAACAAGAAAGGCAAATTATGCGTTTCTCATAGATTATAAAACACTTTCCAACTTCATGTTACTATTGCAAATATTTTTAATAATAAATAACAATAACATACATAAATGGCGTAGAAATTGATGGATATTTACGACAATTAGAGCATGGACGGACGGACAGACAGATAAACTGAAATCATAAACACTTTTCAACCTTGTTAGAAAGCATTAAAAAGTTTTAATTTATAATGGCGATCACTCTCAAACAGTACATACATTTATTTCATGCATGGATAAATTTTAACACAGTCTCAAGTTGCTGCTAAACTCATATTAAAACTTTAATTCATTTTACACAAAAAACTCAGTAATCAATTTAAAGTTATTTTCTAATGTAAATATATACCGTAGCAGACAAAAACTTTTCGTTGACAAATATAAACTTCACGCATTTTAATAATCTCAAGATAGAACCCCCTCCCCTTTTTTTATTCATTTGTTGCTAAGGCAACCACATTAGCAAATGTGAAACAAAATATTAAAATTGAGTGCTGGTGTTTATAATCTCGTTCACATGCTAGGTTGCAAAATTAAAAACATAAAACTGGTTAAGAGTCAGGGTGGAAAATGTTTTATTCCTTTACCCCTAGGATCGCTGCACTTTACCAAATTTCCAATGTTTACATTATTGAAACTTAGTTCGGGTACCAAAGACCTAAGCAAGCAGCTATGGAGAGTGTCCACTACTATAATATACCTTCGCAATCCCGAAGAAATAATTTCATTTGTGAAAAAAAAATTAAGCTAACAATTCAGGAAATTCAGAAAATCAGGATAATTGTGACATCAATATGATGTCATACTCACTTGCAACAGCTACTTTTGTTACGCAAAGGATTCACTTTTTTTACTCTCAGAAATAAAATGGATCTGAAAATAGCGAAATATTGCTTAAAAATGAGGGAATGGGTGGATTTTCAGATGTTTAAAGTAGTGCAGACTATTTTCTATATTTTTATACGTATTTATGAAAAATTTCAAGCGGATCGTACAAATGGTGTAGATATTATTAGGCTTTTCAGTGCTTAATTTCGTAATCTTTTTGCAGTAATGGTAGAAATGAGTTTTATCTTGGAGTCAGGGATCAGTGTACAGGGTGTCTACCAAATTTCTGAAAGTCAATTTCCTGACTTTTGGGAGGTAGAAGGACTAGAAGCGTATATAAGTTTCCATACCCGAGGGGGGGGGGATTTTAAATCTTATTGTTATTAGAGTTAATATTAATGTTTTAAAATATCTGCTGGGAGGCCCGGGCTCCCCGCAGGACTTCTTCGACGGACTTTCAGCAACCATTCTAATGAAGAGATAAGTCCTCCAAATTGAACACTATCCAATACTTTAAATTCAAAAAAGAAAACGAAACTCAAACAGAGCGCACACTTTCTAAGAAAAAAAGGGGCCAATTGCTTGTGTTATATGCGAGCATGCGTACATAAATATTGAGAAATATTCAGCAATAAAAATAAATATGTACGTGGAAAATAAAATGATTGAATAAATCACGTATGATCATCTACTAATCCGATCCACGATACTTACTTCTGGCACAAATTTTAGCCACTTTCGTCTTTCTACACTTCCAAATCCAAAACACTGAGTTAAAATAAATAATCAATGAATGAAATTCTATTGCAAACCAGACGGATTATCACGTGCTGACGACAGCTTTTTTACCCTCCCGTCACGATGGATGAGCCCCCATTTTTCCCTCCTTGGCTTGATGCTTTCGCGGTCCGGAAAATACGTTGCAGTTGCTTTCGGTTTCGAGACTGACAAATAGGAAGGGTTAAAAAAAGGGATACCGAAAAAAAAAATGATTCTTTTGGTGAATTTTCCGGACCCATTATCCAATTTCCCATTTTTTTCCAGACTTTCCGGACCCATTTTCCAATTTCCCGGCTTTTTCCAGATTTTCCGGAGCGGTAGACACCCTGCTGTAACTATACAGAAGGATGATACGCTTTAAAGAATAACTTCCCATAGAACACAATGTATCGGGAATATTTTGAGTGCTCCTGTAGAAAAACTATAAATGCTACAAAGACCATTTTCAATAGGATACGTGGTACAGTAGATAAGAGTAACATATATAAATTTCGTAGCAATCGATGCATATTTACGGAAGTTAGAGCACGGACGAACGGACAGACAGACAAACCGAAATCATAAACACTTTTCAACCTTGTTGGAAAGTGTTAAAAACTGCTGAGTAATGATCCAGAACAAAATTAACAAAGATAATCTATATTAATACCATTATTAACAAAAATGTAAGCTTAATTAATATTTGTAAAAAAAAAAATATTTCACAAAAACGATATTGCAGTAACTCCATCCTAATGTCTCAAGAAATTTGGCTGCGTATCATTTACATGCTCTTAAAGAATTGAAGAGTTCCATCATTTTGTCATCAATTCTACCATCATAATTGGATATATTTAATATTGAATCCCTAAAATACTATCTTTCCAATAAAAAAAGGAGTCATCAAAATCAGTCAGTATGGTAAAAAATGATTGCTGAACATACATAGAAAAGAGTATTGAGAGCCTAATCCTTTCCTTTTTTTAAAGTTGGTTAAAAAGAAGATGGAACTGCTTAGAGGACATTAATTGAATATTGCATATGTATTAAGCACTCACAGCTGATGGATTCTTGAAGTGGAGACTTTGCTTTCATCCGAACGAGTCACAAATGGATTTTCATCACACCTGCAGAGAAAAAAAACAATTGAAAATAAACAAATCTCCGTTAAAAGCATATTTATTCATACAAAAACTGATTGCAGTTTTAATGATTGCATCTAGAAATGCTTTTTCAACACTAGTATTATGATGTTTTCATTATACCTTCAAATACAGTGAGCACTTAAAAAGTACCACTTATTTTGAAGGGTGAAAATGACCTAATCTTAGGATTTATACAAATTCAAAGCTCACAATGTTTTATAATTATACAGGATATCCCAAAAAGGTCATAACATGCCTTAATTCTTTAGAGATAAGTAGGCGATGTAAATTGAAAAAATAGTTGAAATAAGGTAGGAAAAAAGACTATGTTAAGAAAAAAGATCCTCTCATTAATTTTCAATAAATCACACTTTTTAAATTTGCATACAACTCCTGTACAAAAAAAAAAAAAAAAAAAAAAAAAAAAAAAATTACCAATCAGTAAAATCTGTCCCATACACTAATGAGTTGATAAGCAACTTTTATGTGTGCTATTTTACAAAGTTTTAATTATTTTATTTACAATTTGGTGAACTTAAGCTGAAAGGTATATAACTGATTTTATTACAATGTTATATATATATATAAATAATTCATGAATATTTCTGTTTTGAAAGACTAAAAATGAAGCAAAGTGTTTGAGGACTATCCAATGGAGATGTATGGTGGAAGGCGGTGACCGTAAGGAGACGATGGTAGGTATGTGGTATGTAGATCGTTGTCACCTTTGGTATGAACAATCGTGAAGAGCATTGCGTCACTGTATTAAAAATAAAAAAAAGTGTCGACATCCATATTGCGTATTAAAGATATACGTCAGCGAAGTGTAGCACTGTAAAAAGAAAATTTCAGTTAAAGCAACACGACATTCATTTTTTTTTGAACGCCAGCAAACTAAATCCGATTTCACGAGAATGCTGGGAATCATCACAGATAGCGGTACATCAAAGGAGGTGGTCAACTAATTGTTGACCCATAATGTTGTTACAGAAAGACATCTGTCTTCCTAGCGCTCGTCGTTTCATTTTTCTTTTTGAGGAGAGCACGCAGAAAACTGGAACACAAAGCACAAACTTTGCGAACAAAAATCAGTAAGTCGACTATAAATAATTGGCAGGACTCATCTCCATTTTAGTCATATCTTTTTATTTTTACACCATCTGAAGATCAACATTTTGAAACTTTATAATACACCCTCAAATAAAAAAGGAAAACTGGGGAAGCATTCTTCTAAAAATTATTATGGCGCGCATGGCATTTCGTGCCTACGTTCCGGTGGCGAAGGTTCCCCACTTAAAAGTGAGGACCTCGCCACACAAGTACCAACTCCGCAACTGCTAAAAAATGACCGTTAGACCTACTGCTATAGAAAAAGGGAGCTCGATTTTTCTGGAACAATTTTAACATGTGTTTTTCGAGCAATATGCTTCTTGTGCAGCAGAGGAAACCGCAAACACATCTGTTTCAGCGGAGCAGAGAAAACATATGCGAGCGAAGGGATGTTATGATTATTCGTTTAGTAGGATAGAAAACTGGCGACAACTGTTATTTTATTTCAAAGCAGCTGAAAGGGAAATGCTTTAGAAGTACGTTAATGCGCTGTAATTGAGAAGGCCAAGAGGAAAAATGAAAGCTTTAAAAGATAGTTATTATTAAAAACTTTTAAATTAGATTTAGAATAGATTATTAGTTTAAATTTACACAATATTAATTAGGATTTGTATTAATAATTTTTCATTTAAAAATATGCACGTTGTGTCAACGTGACAAGGACCAATAGATATGAAGGCTCAATCAAGTAAAGTCATTGTAGCTGCCCTAGGCAGAAGTTCCGTGTGATACACTTCATATCCTGTGTACTCTCAAATTGCCTATTATGTACTTCTAATACTATGGTGTACATGCACAGTAAATATATAAAATTTTGTTATTAGCTAAAAAAAAGGGTCTCTAGATCTGTGGCACGTGTTGAATGTTTCGATCGTCCGCCATCTTGCTGGTAGTTAAGTCAAGCGATGGCAACGGCTGCCCTTTTTCAGCATTGGGCAATCTATCCAGCTGTTCTCGCATTCTTCCATTTTTTCAGCAGATGTTGGTGCTGTTAAAAATAATGATGACAAATTTTTTTACGGGAAATGATGTGCTAAAAAGTAAAAGATTCTCGTGGAGCTATGTCACCCGCAACTATCAAATCTATTCTTCGTGACTGGCAACAGTCAAAACGTCAAGAGTTTGGTGTCTTCACGGCGAGGACACCGCGCGTTAAAGGGTTAAAAATCACTGCCCGGCCCCATTTCCAAAAAAAAAAAAATCTAATGAGGTAATGTTTTCCAGACAAAAATTTTACAGTCAGTCCATCCCTGTATGAATTGAAGAGGCTTTACCTAACGAGACAGCAATGGAACTGAGGATTCTGCCCTGGGCCCCAAAAACAATAACAGCACTGCAAAGAGATATACACAGAGAAGGAATATGGTTATGGCATTACCATTTGACACCTTTGCCAAATGATGAACTTTTGACTGGTTTGCCACCTTGATGAAACTAAGAGGGTACCATTAGAATTCTTGGCCCAGCATGCCAAAGCTTGGGACAGCACTGCTGCCAGTTCACATCAATACAATTAAAAAATAATCAGCATCAAATGACATTCTAACTAAAAATTATATTTGTATAACATTTTATTCAGTAATAAATAAAATACATGTTTATATTACATTTATTGTTTTTTGGCTGATGCTGGTCCATTAAATATTTTTCTTACTTCTTGCTAGACTACAGATGTAAAAAGGTAGGGAGACACTGATATAAAGTGTATAAAATTTACAAACTTTTTGTGAGTGTAATCTATGCATTTTTTCTTAAACTTAATTTAGTCCCATAAATAAAAGGTTTTTTTTTTATTGTTTTTTACATTTAACAAAAAAATTCTTGGAAGCAAAGAATATATATGCATACCGATTTGATTTAGATCTAACGCACTGTAACTCGGACTGTAATTTTTTTATCTTGTTCAAAATATTTGCTTCTGTTTTTCTGGAACTATTTACATCTTCAAAAACCATATCCTCATATTCGCAGGTATCAGAAAGTAGTTTCTTGTTATCCTGAAACATAAAATTTAATCATATAAGTAAACTCAAAATTATTACAGAGCAAATACAAAAAGTTTAAAAAAAAATAAATAAATCTTGCTATTTCGGCAATAATTTCCTCATTGTAAGTTGATCAAAGTAACAGGGAATTTCATATTTATTTCATGTTTCATTTCAATTAACAGTTGGTGCTGATGAAACAAACTATTAAAGACAAAGAATTCTGTATCTATATACAAGCTTTGTCAACAAAGATTGTTTAACTATTAAATTTCAAATTGTTAAAATGAAAATGCTTGGATCTGCTAAAATAACATAAAAAGTAAAAGGGAGACAAATTTAGAATGGTCACACAAGGTAAATTATATTTTAAGACACACACAAAAAAAAAAATAATAATAATAATAATAAATAAAATTGTTGCAAAAATAAAAACTACACAAAAAATTCACAAATATCTAAGTAAACACATCATATTAATTGAAAAGTTTTAATCATTTATTTAATAGTGTTCGACTAATTATTAAATTAGTGCAGCAAATAAGCAAATTTACATAGCATTTATGTGTTATTACAACAGCTATTTAATGATATGTAATAAAGAAATATAACTATTCATTTATGAATATGACAAAAAACAAAGTGAAGTGTATAAGTTCAAACTGAAATTTAAATACATGCAAAATCTGACAAGTATGATTTTAGAAATATTTCACTCAAGAAATTTATTACTAGAAACAATATATACATAGTGGAATTCAGGGATATGATCTTATTTCTTTAATCCAGCTTCTTAGTCAAAATCCCTGTACCTTTAATGAGTTTTACCCATTGTAATTACCAGAATGGGATTCATCGTTACCAAGCCCAAGCCCGAAAAGGTTCTTCCAATTTTTTGTGCAATGATTCATATCATAAATGCATTTTATATTATCATAATTGCATTTTATAATTAAAAAAAATAAATATACATACATGCTGTAAAAAATAAAATAAAATCCAAAGATACATTAGTAAAACCATGTAGTACTGAATTTTGCACTTCCATTTTGTTTTTAAGGAGTGAAACAAAGTATAACATTTGATAAACTCTATTTTACAAACACATTTAGACATACATCTTAAGAATACTAAAATTTTATATCTTATAATATTGTGGAGTATAATAAGTGATAAGTGAGTTTGTACATATTGTGAGTACATATAATAAGTGAATTTGTTTGTTTTTTGTCATAACTGTATAACAAAAGTAGAAAATAATCAATTTGATTTTAAAAAAGCTTTCCCACATAATATTTGAATTCAAACTCTTCAACATAGTTTTAATTAATTTTTTAATATACTCAGGGCTATGTTAGCACTTAAATTTTAAGAGGGAAAAACGAAAAAGCCTCTATTCTTGAACCAGGATAAAACACTAAATAGTTAATCAGTGATGTCGCTAGACTTTGGAAGAGACGGGTCCTTTTTTCCAAAAAGTGGGTCCTTATCGATATAAAAGCATTTGGTTAATTTCACGACTGATGTTATGTCTCACCCATTTTGGTGTGCTGATGCGTATGAATATCTTATTTATAAATAACCTAAAACTTATATTTCAAAAAATAAATAAATAAAATGAATTATAATTAATAAAGAAAAATTTGTTGTGGCATGCATGTCATTTACTTTGCCTTCACGGCAAAGCCTTCCTGATGATGCCCTGAATCCTAATAATTAATAAATCCTAATAATAAAATCCCTTTTTGTATGTACAGTAAAAACCGGGAGAAAGGCTGCATCGGTAGAAATGTTTAAGAAAGTAAAATGTACTCGCAGAACAGCCGCAACATCTTAAATTATTAAAACTACAATAAAATACCGTTCAAGTGCCCCTCCATCTTATATTAATTAAAAAAAATAATTACTATGTATTAATAAATTTATCACAAGGAAAATCGGAATATATTTGAGGAAGGAAAGGATATACAACAATAAAATATGGAACACCCCCCCCCTTTTCTCTTCTAGATTGTTTAAAATATTTACCGCTTCTATAACTTATAGATTTCATTTCTAAATAATAACTGTCAGATTTAATATAAAACAAATCATTGTTTACATTTACACAAGCGAATATTAAAAATAAATAATGAAAAAACTTTATTCAATTCCGATAGTCCACCATCTCTAACGGAACAACCTCTAACATGAAAGCGAAAGTGTGGAGGAGGGAGAAAGGAGAAGAACATCAAAGTAATCCCCTTTTTTCTTCAGCTCTTTTCTTCAGCTTGTGCACAGCACGATATATATCCCGGGTAAAAGCAGAGTATAGGGGAAAACTCGCAATGCATCATGGGAAAGCGAACACTCCTATGCCTCCTTTCGACTAGGGATCTTTCTACCCTGCATTTTTTCCCCCATGTAGGGGAAGCGTTACTCCGCATTTGTGTGCATGTAAACGGGCCCAACTAAATTAACTATACAAGTAACTAAACTAACTAAACAAGTAACTAAAACAACTATTTTAAACTAGTGAAACAGCATGTTATAACATGACTATCTGCACAGGCAGCCATGTTATAATTCATTAATAAATATTTCACAAAGACATTTCAAATGTAGATCTTGTAAGTAGATTTGAATTTGACCTTAAAAATCAATTGCAGCATGCAGAAAATCATAAGTAAATTTTAAATAAAATTAATTAATATAAATAACTAAATAAAACTTTAAAATAAGGGTTAATTTTTAATCATTAGGTATTGGAGACTGCAATAAAAAAATGCACAGCTAAAGATGGTCATTTACAAGAAGGATGAAGAAAGATTGAAAATTTCTCCCTGCCTCTTAATTAAATTTTAAAGACCAAAAAATCAGAGTTTTTCATTAATTGTCTGATTTCCGGAGCAAATTAAAAATTTCGGACAAACTCCGGTGAAATTGGAACACTTGGCAGCTATGCATCTCCTCTGTGGTCAACCGAGGGAGAGGCTCAGTGAAAATTAGTAACAAACAGTAAACTGTTTCAAACAGTAAATACGAGCCTGATTACAGAGCAAGAAATATTTTACAAAGCAGGTTGGGGGGAAAAAAAGAAATTAAGACCTCGCGTAAAGATGAACTACTGAGAATAAGTTCGTCGATGCTTTCGCTGAGTAGCACATTTTCCTTTTTCTGCAGCATCAGTTCGTTTTTGCAGGCACTTTTCTCCAGCATCAGCTTACTGACGTCAGTTCTGGCTTCTTGGTTCTTTAAATGGAGGTTTTTGTTGATTTCGAGCAGCTCCTGAATTCTTGCATTCAACTGTTTGAGAAATTCAAAGAGATTTAAGTTGTTTCAAACAATGATAAAGTTGTTAAAATACAGATTGTTTAAAACAATGATGACAATTTCTGTGATAAAAAAAAAAAGATATATGTGTAAATACAGTAGAAGACCCAAAATCTGCACAGCTTGGTTCCAGACCTTGTGCAGATTTTAGAATTTTGTGGATTTTGGGTCATAATAGGAAATTTATTCTATTTCCACCCCCCTCAGAAAATAATTAAAAAAATACAATATAGATCAAGGGAAACAAATCATGTTACTTATCATGATATAAAAATACAGAGGATTAATGCAATATGCAAAATTATGAGATTATAGTACAACTTATTTAAACATGTATATTCAATAGTTTAGGACTTTGTTCTAATTATAGTTTTTATTTTATTTTTTCATTATTTTCTGTTCGTAACACAGCTTTGTTGCTTGACAAATCTGAGATATTTCTTTCTCACAACCTAACCTTCATCAAATGTTAATTTATCAAATTTTTGATCATCCTCACTTCTTACTGTGTCAGAGTCTGCATCATGTGATCATAATTCAGTTTTAATTATGTCACTGTCAGTCATATGAAAGTTATCAATGTTAAGATTAGAGCTCACAGACTCCTAAAAAAATTTTTTCAAGTGGGAATAGCTTATTTAGTTTTACTTTGTGGTTATACGGTAGTTTTCTGAACTTGCAGCTGGCAGAGCAGATTTCATTGTTTACATTGAACAGACAGTGCGGATTTTAGAGCCTTGCGGATTTCGGATTGGCGGATTTGGGTCTTCTACTGTATATGTTTGTAGCTAGCAGTGAAAACAAATTTGTTGTTTTTATTGCTGCATATTGTCATCAATATGCAACATTGTTGTTATGTTGTTGCACCATTGATGTTATTGTTGCATATTGTCACCAATATGCAACAGTTCTTCTCTGCATATTGATGCCAAATTCTGTATATAGGATGGCAATAGGAAAAATTGAGCAGCCTGTATTTCATTGAGACCTAGTGGGAAGAAGACAGACTCATAATTTCAAACCCATTCCAGAGAAAGACCTGCACCTGGATTGGCACCCTTCAGAGCTATCATTTTCACATGGCAAAAATCAGAATCTTATTATCGGAAAATGCTTATTATTTGTAACATTTAAAAACAATAGCGAAAATAGAAGAAACTCTGCTGAAATTTGGAGTAAACCAAAATTATTATTATTATTATTATTATTATTATTGCTATTATTATTATTTTGAGGGAACAGTCATTTTCTTATATATCAGATCTTATATTTAAAAATATCTTAATTTTTTTTAATGTGATCCAATTTTACAATATAAGCATGCAACTTTCAGAAATTAAAAATGCTTTTATCAATTTTTCAACACTAATAGCATGATTTTTTATGCATTACATATAATCAGGGTTCAGTGATTTAAATCAGTTTTAAAACAATCATGATTTTTATCAAAAATTTACAATTTTTCTAAAATTTATGAATTTTGTAATCTGTTATAAATTATTAAAATATTTGTTCTACACAAGAATTAATTATTATATTTGAAAGTACTGAATTTAAGTAGTCATTTATTTTTATTTTTCCTGAGTTTGTCCTCAGGAAAAATAAAAATCCTGAGTTTTATGTGCTATATTTTGTGAAATATTCAACAGTTTGGCATATAGTTTGATATTTTTAAAGTCAATCTACAGTAAGATGAAAATAAATAAGAATCTTTGGTTAAATATTTTTATGTAGCTTTGTTTATTTGAGTTAACTACAAATCACACAAGTTCATTATTTGTATGAGTGTATATAGTGCTGTTCATGAATAAACATTATGAATTTTTCAGTTGTCTGATATATTATTATTTTTATATAACAGTTAAGGAATATATATAAAAAAAAAATTTTTTTTAACTGACTTCTTTAAAATCAGTGTGCAAGACATGCCCCTTGACAGCTGATGGGTTACTCTGCACTGCATGATAATGAAATTTTATTTTTATTTTCATAATTATAAAGCACATTCAGTACTTAAATAATGCACAAAATCTCAGTGTTTATATAAGAATATTAATCAGTATCATGAGATGCAGGTTTCACCGTATTTGTGAAATTTATTGAGCGAACAAACAGAGAAGGCATTGAGAAAAAAAAAATTTTTTTTTAGTTGACATAAATTACAGACAAGGGCATAGCCAAGGGGGGGGGGTTAGGGGGTTCATAACCCCCCCATGAGGAATTTTTTGCCATACAAAATGTATATTCTTCACTACATTATCCCACACACATATACATATATATGAGTTGTAGTAGTCGTAACCCCCCCTCCCATGAAAAATTTCTGGCTATGCACCTGATTATAGAGCATTTTTTAAATGTTTTTTAGCAGGGGAAAATAAATATCAGTACATTAGATGTTTAAAAAAGTTATTTGATTTTTTTTTTAATATCAATGGTGTTAACCTTATCCAGATTATGGTTATTAAACTATAGCTTATAAATCTTTTGAATACAATATAGAACTTAAAAATTAACTTTTTAAAATTTAATTAATTATAAAGCTTTGAAACTAGTTGCTTTTCACATACAACTGTGTGAATGCCCAGCTTAGAATGTCTTATACAATTTTCAAAATCAAGGCAAGGAGCTTGCTTTTTATGCCTACCTAAATAAGAATTAATCTTCTTAAAAAATCTTGCAAATGCATGTTATTTCTTTACTGAAAAATGAAACATTGGTGACATTATCACTGGGTGTTTTATGTATTATTTTCTGTTTAAGATAATTCAAAATGCAATCTATATATTTTTAAAACTCTTTTTGCGATACTACTACAAAATGTCTAAATAAGCCCTATCATTTTCTGAAATAATTAGTTTATTATATATAAAGCTAGCTAACAGAATATTAACGTATAAGCTTACGAATGCATAGCATTACAATGGGCAGAAAGACCTTTTTCACCAGCTGGGCATTTAAAGAGCCAGGCGGACGGCTCGCAAAAACCGGTCCAGACAGCAATCCAGCTTAGCATATTTATCAATGGATTGAATGGACATCTATACAGTTAATAGCCAAAATATCCTCAATCCATTATGAATGTTGGCTATACAACTGGCACTAATCTTTCAACCTGAGCAGTTTTGGGACCCCAAATGAACAACCATAAATCAGTCCCCGTTGTACTGCAATACTCACAGCATCTGTTTTGGAAGCATTATCTTGTAACTGGTTTTCCTTTTGCCTTATAATGTGCTTCAGTCTGAGGATGACGTTTTCTTGATCCTGGATTATTTTTTTTAAGGTATCGTCTGAATCTGAAGAAACAATAAAGCAAAATTAGTTGTCACAGATGTAAATAAACAAAATTAGCATAAGGGGGATTAAATTAGAACATTAAAAGCTATCAGACATAAGAAAACTGGAAACACTGGATAGTTAACAGACACTGGATCATCTCACGGCTACCAGAAATGTGGGACATGACAGTGATTGATACGGATTGACTGCAACTACCACTTCATTCAAAAAAGAATGTTAAGATCATAAAAATCAGCAAATCAGACTTAATGCAATTCCATTTTTAAAAAAATAAGATTAATGCAATTTTAATAAAATATTTATAAAAAATCTTTAAATCAATGTCTTTTAACAACTGTAACTGTCGTAAATCTGGTTGTTTGTAATCTCCAATTATTGCACTAGTTTTGTTGAAGTCATTTTTGTAGCAATGCAGTGTTGAAATATTTTAGATATCATTAATTTTTAAAAGAACCTTGTTCAGATGAATGAAACAGCTTAAGAATGTCCTTTGTGAAAAAACAAAACCTGTTTCACAAGTCTTAACTTTAAATTAAAATAAACTAACGCCCTCTGAGACTTATTGCAATAAATATTGATAATTTTCTTGACAGCATTTCAGATTTCTTTTGTCAATCAAAGTAAAAGTGAATAAATATGTACTATACTATTTTAAGTAAGAAACATGATGAATTAAACATGAAAATCGCAGATTGATTTTTCATGACAGTTTCAGCATTTTTGGAACATAAGTTTGATCATAGGCAAGGACAAACAAATCAAACATACACACAGTGATCACGATAACGCCTCTAGATGCGTATTTCATGCTTTAGAAATTCAGAATACGCCTTAAAAATTTCGGAATGTGTATTTTTGTGCATTGCTTTTCCATACAAAATTAGGTATATTTTGATAAATAATTATGATTTGCTGATTTTAAATTTAAAAACTCCAATTATTGCACTAGTTTTTGTTGAATTGACATTTATGTACCTAGACATATAATTAGTTATTATTTATATGTCAAATGCAATTTAATTATGCATTTGAATATTTAGCATAATTGTTGCTTTAATTACTCCTGTGGAAAAGAAAATACTCTTTCTAAAAAGGTTAAGGAGTATTTTCATTCTTCTGGAAAAATCCTGGATTGATTACTGCATACGCACACTTTGAAAAGTGTCAGAAATTATTGATATAGTATAGAATGATGTTACAATAAGTACAGAGATTCATTTATCAGACCTGATGTTGTGTGATTTTCGACTTTTGTAGCAAGACTACTCCTCAATAAGTCATTTTCAGACTTCAGAGCAGATAGCTGAGCCTTCAAATTCCCAATTTCTGCAAGCCAAAGCTCTTCACTTTCTTCGTATATCTGGAAATGCAACAGGAAATGATAACAACATAAAATTTAGACACAAAGTAAAATTTTAAAAAATACCAAGCTGCTGTGAAAAAAGATCAATTAAAATGTATACTTTTAAAATGTACATTGGAATTTTTTTTTTTTAAATGTATGTACATGGAATGAAATGTGAAACAGATCCAAGTATCATAGAAACTGACAAACTTGACAACTCATAGAAACTGACAAACAAAGCAACCAAATGATGAAATTAATTATATTTTTTTAAGTGCACTCAACCCAAGTCAATGACCAAATACTCCCTGTATTTTTAATGACTGAGTACTATTCTACCCACATCAACTACCTACACTCCTTGTTCGTTTCATCACCAAATTTTCATGCTACCAAATTTATAAACAAGTAATAACTTATTGCATGACTTGAATAATAAATACAGTCGACTCCGGTTATAGGAACTTTCGGCTGTAGTGAACGCAAATCGTTAGTCCCGATACACTTCCATTAGAAATGTACATAGCATTTTTCGGCTTTTAGTGAAGATGACTTCAGTTATAATGAACCTAAACACTGAACTTCGAAAATTCTGGAATTGGCGGAGATGAAGTTTTGCGGTGTCTACATTCTCAAAGGTTGTCTGTATTGCATTCAATAAATACACAAAGAGATTATGAAGCATCTGTTCCCAAATACAGGCGAATTGTCAGTGGCTAGGCTGAGGTCTGTGGGCTAACATGACGAGGGGAAGAGGGGAACAACAGCACACTAGACTCTTGACCGCTGTGAAACCAGGAATTTATTCATTGCAGCAATGCTTACTTACTGCTGTTAAAGCAGTAAGTATACTGCTTTAACAGCAGTAAGTAAGCAGCAGTACAGCAGTAAGTAACAGCTTTAACAGCAGTAAGTAACTCTTTTCAATTCCCTTGCAAAATAGCCCAAGTCTTGTGGTGTATTCCTCCCCATACTCGTTTTCTCCAATACCCCAGTGCTTAAAAGATAAGCTCATCTTTTCCATGTTGCATGAAAGCCCGTGACACTCACACTTCCACAATGAAGAAGAAACATGCAACTTTTTTCATTCTCATTTTTACCAGAAAGAAGCACAGGTTAAGGATTGCCACTGATCGCTATTGCTATATTGGCTATAGCAATTTCCGGCTAATTGAATGGAATCTCCCAAATACTTATGTACAGGGTGGCCATAATTAAACTGCAAGTGTTCAAGGGGTGCTGGAGAGAAAACTACCGAGAATATTTTAGTGAAATTTGGTATCTACACGTTTCAGAACATGCGCAAGTAAAATATGAAAAAATACAAAATCGTCATTTTCACGCGATAGATGGCGCTGTACCAGATTTCAAAGCTCACCGATGGCATATACAACTTCCAAAACCTATAGACAGAGCATAGTGATATTCTAAGAGGCATATAAACAATATAAAACATCATTTACAGTTTATCAAAAAACAATACCATTCACTTCAGTAATTAAATTTTTACAGTAACATGTAATCAAAAATTAACGTAAATTTAAGATCACAAATTAAACAATTCATAAAGACGCTTTGGAAAACAATTAAACCTTTATTTATTCTCATTGACACTCATTGGACCTCTTCTTAATTGTTTCATACGCCGGTATTCTTTCAGAGTAGCTGAATAATGGCTACCATTCTGATAGAATATCTTCACTAGCAATGCACGTTCCTTCTTATTCAGAGTCACGATTGACCATTACTCAATGTGGTCTTGTTTTTATACTGTTCGATGGGCCTAAAATTTGCATATATGACGTCCATAAGCATGGAAACACGATATAGCGCCATCTATCGGGTGAAAGTGGCGATTTTTTTTAATTGCATATTTGACTTGCGAATGTTCTGAAACATGTAGATACCAAGTTTCACTGGAATATTCCTGATAGTTTTCTCTCCAGCACCCCTTGAACACTTGCAGTTTAATTATGGCCACCCTGTACATAATGCATTCCTTGCTCATATGGGAACACTTCGCTTATAGTGAACTTTGGATACAGTGAACGAAATTTGCCGGTCCCCAGAGGTTTACTATAACCGGAGTCGACTGTAATTAAAAGAAAAATAAGCCACAACAATAAATATTATTATTATGTTTGATTACATTTGATATAATAATTCATTTAACAATCTGTATGTACACGAAAGATAATAATGAGTATCCTGGTACTTAAATACTGAGCAATGATACAGGAAAATATAGCACATAAAAATCTAACAATAATTTTCCAGGAGTTAAAGCTACATGTAGTTCATAGTCGTGTAAATAATGAGGATTAAAAGCAATTTTACCTACAGTGATTGCAATAACGCTAAATGCATATTTCGCGCCTTAGAAATTCAGAATACACCTTAAGAATTTCAGAATGCGTGTTTTTATACATTGCTTTTCCATATAAAATTCCATTTTATGATCGGTGATTACGGCGAGATTTTCCCATTTTTATTATTTACAGTTGACACTCTGAAATATGTGATAAATTTTAATGTAAACAGTGAAATTTAAAGTTAACATTAACAGCATACATAAATTGCATAATGAGTTATTATATTTATGTGTTAAATGCAATTTAATTGTGTATTTGAAAATGTAGCATAATTATTCATTATTTTAATAACTACTTTGGAAAGGAAAATACTCCTTTTAAAAAGGTTAAGGAGTATTTTCACTCTTCTGAAAAAATCCTAGATCGATTACTGTTTACCTAGGCTTAGTTATAAATAATTAAATTATTAAAATTAAGTAAAAATAAAATTATTAAAATTAAAGTTATTTTATGGGGACATTGAAAAGAATTCCAATACAATATCCTCTACCGGCATCTCTGTAACTACTAAATCAGTTCTTAAACTTTTTTCTCTGAGCATCTATGGTCGATCTTCCATACCTATCAAGTGGGTAGCTACCTTTTTCCCCCCTGCATCCTTAGGCCTATTGCCAAAACTGTCTCTATTCACCAAATGCATAAAAAAAAAAAAAAAAAAATCTAAATTTAGTAACTCTACATATACTATGTAATATACTTCATTTAAAATAAATAATACTTCAATGCAGTCATTTTTGTCTATAGGGCAAGTGTCATCAGTCTGTTCCTTTTCTTTGTCATTCACACATGCTTCATTTCTCTCTGGACCTAATTCTAAAGCTAATGATGAGGAAGTTGCTGGCAGAAGCTAGTGCTGAATAAGTTATACTAAAAATTCCCAGTATTTTACAAAAATTCAAAATTTTGTTATTATTTGTGGTCCTTTAATACAGCATTTCCTCTCCCTTTTTTTGAATAATAACATTTTTAGATTCTTTTAGCATGTCCAAGAACCTCTTTTCCAACTGCCATTTTGTGAAATTAAATAAAAAATAAAGAAACTGAAAAAAAAAATAGGATTGTGTTTTTTATTCTTATTATTAATACAGTAACTAATGTTGCACCTGCTGAACAAGTTTAACCCAGTTTCTGTCAAAGCTCATCTCATATAATCTTGGATAACTAGCTTATTTCTGGTTTTTGTCTTAGTTATATTAACCATAAGCATAGAATGTGCATAAACTGGGTGGGGGAAGGCTAAACAAAAAAGGGTACTTATGTATTATCCCGGCGGTCCACCAAGACAAGCAATTTTTTGCCGAAATAAATGCCGGGCACATGAAATTATTTATGGTTTTGAATACGATTGGCAACAGTTTGACAACTCATTTGAGGAAAAAACAGTTTGGCAGGAATGACCACTGGGATAATACGTAAGTACCCAAAAAAGCTAGTTATTTTAAGAATAGCCTCAGGTAATGTAAAGCTTGTGACACAATTTGTTGCTAAAAGACACCCTTTCTTACAATTAGCCTGGTTCGCTTCCAATTACTTTTCCCTGTTCACCTTTAGTAATATATAGGTCGATTTTATTTTTTATTTTGAGATGCTATATATATTTTTTTTTTTAATTTTGAGGTGCTATATTTTGAATTTTTAGAATACTTAACGGTGTAAATAGTGTGAATTATCAAACAGGATAGAATCTCCACTTTTTCCAAGCAATAGACCATGAATATGGTTAATTTTTCATTATCATACATTACTGTCACAATTTTACTACAATCGCAATGCGATAACACCAACACTATTATCAGTGTGCAAAGTTACCTGTTTCAATTTAGATTTTTCGTTTTCACAGGAGATTTTCTCGCTACACAAATGCAGATTGTGAGATTTCAGTTCACCTAATTCCGACTCCAGCGACTTGATTCTCTTGACCGATTCCTCCAAGATCTCAAGCACGTTTATCACTTTGTCCACGACCGGCTTTATCTCATCAATACCGTATAAGAGTACAATCTTATCAAATTCTTGAGCAATGCTGTAAGCGAGGTCGTAAACATTATTCACATCGACGTCTGACATTTCAAAACTAGACAATTCTGACATTAGAAAAATAAAATGGCTGAAAATTTATCTACTCACGTCAAATTGCCTTTCAATTCAATTCGAAAAGAATTCAACGCATAACTTTATTTCAAACTTTTAAACGTGACACTGAATCATATTTAAATTTTAGTGGCTATAAATTGAGATGACAGCAGTAGATGCACGTATCAAATTAATTAAGAAAAACAATGGGAAATTCTTTTGTTTTTCATTTTATTGAAGGTTAATCTGCTTGATCCACACGCAAGGAACAAGGAAAATGTGACATCAGAGTCTTCTTTAATCACTGATACTTGGAAACTTCAATAAAATATTTTTTTTTTTAATATCTTGCATGCAATTTGATCGTTATTCAATAGTCTGATTGAAAATTTAAACTATATCTTAGAATAATTTTTAAAAAGCAAAAACCATAATAATTACAAGCATAAGATAATTGCCATTTTTACGCCAATCACGAAACGACGATCTATTCGACTTTCGACTTGTTTATTTATTTGTTTTGTTGGTTGGTTGAGGCCATGAAGCTCGGGGTTTCAAGTCACTAATCTGCTATGGTTCTAATCTATCATTTCCTTTACATTCAAAGAAATGTTTAGATGACGTCATAAATCCGTTTATTTATCAATTTTGTATGTTTTGTATTAGATTCTGGTACTTACAGAATCATTTTGATTGATTCAAAGCGAACGATACTACTTGCATGTTGACAGTTGAAAAACTCAGTTTAAGTATTGCAGGTCTGTTTTAAAAATATAAAAAAGAATGTATCTGTTGAAAGTATTGTATTTTATTTACCTGTTTAACCTAATCAGGCTATTTTAGATTTTAGTTCATAATTCATTGTTGATTTTATACTTTCAAATATAGCGGAGAAAAGTTGCTTTGAAGACTTAAATTCTAGTAATCTTTTACAGTATTGCCCGGTAATCTTATGGCTATAACATGATCAAACTGTTTCTTAACACTCGAGTGGTGTCATAAATTGTGTTAGTTTGTGTTGCCCATTAAGGTCAGTGATAGAAATGTATAGAAAATTTCCGTATCCCTGAAGCATAGTATTTGATGCAGCTTTGAGCTATTGGATTAGATTAAAACAATAGGATTTTTTTGTTATTGTTGTTATGAGTTCCCAAGGAAAATGATTCTATAATTCTGAAGAGCTCTTTTACAATTCCATACTAGGGATTTTACAAAAATGGGCAAATTTATGTTCCACATCAATGTTTTTTGGTATTTGCATATTATCCCTGCGGTTCGCAAAGATAAATGCCGGACACATGAAATTTATTGATGGTTTGGAATACGATTGGAAACAGTTTGCCACCACATTTGATGAGAAAAAATAGTTTGGCGGGAATGAACCCCGTGATAATACATCAGTACCTACTTTTTCTAGCTTTAAATTAACCAAAAAAATAAATAAGCAAATTAAATGAAGTTTTCTCATGTAGTACCTGTCACCTATGCGACTAAAATGCATAATTTTTTTTTTTTTTTTTCTCCAAGAGATTAAAAGACTTGCAAGTTGTTTTTTCTGACATGAGTTGCATTTTGTTGTTCTTTGCATATTTTGGGATTTGAATCAAGTTGAACTTCAAAATTTCAATGTATGCAACTCTGATCTTCATCATTTACAATACAATTACAAATGAATTTTGATTCTGTAAAATAATACATGTGATAAGCTCGGGGAAAACCCTGTATTTTATAAAGTTAATCGTTGAGCATGCACTTTCATAAAGAGGTACTGCTCATCACCAAGTACATATTTAATATAAGATTTTTTAGTTTTATAGAAGTACTCTCCAAGAAATTTTAACCCTTTGAGGCGCAACCCTTTCCCAATGCTGAAAAAAGGGCAGCCGTTGCCATCGCTCGACTTAACTACCAGCAAGATGACAGACGATCGAAACGTTCATCGTGTGCCACAGATCTAGAGCACGATAGATCTGTGGCACGCAATGAACGTTTCGATCGTCCGCCATCTTGCTGGTAGTTAAGTCGAACGATGGTAATGGCTGCCCTTTTTTTCAGCATTGGGCAATCTATCCAGCTGTTCTTGCATTCTTTCATTTTTCAGCAGATGTCAGTGCTGTTTAAAAATAATCGTGACCATTTTTTGACTGGAAATGACGTGCTAAAAAGTAAAGGATTCTCGAGGAGCTAGGTCACCCGCAACTATTTTTATAGAAATCAAATCTAGTCTTCGTGACTGGCAACAGTCAAAACATCAGAGTTGGGTGTTCCCAGAGCGGGATCACTGCGCCTTAAAGAGTTAAAAAATTCAATTCCAAATTCTCTTCTGACCTTGTAAAAGGGGGGTCTAACTGTTGGTTGCAAAATTCAAATGGCATGAACTTAGTGAGGAAAAAATTTGGGGGGGGGGGGGTCCTCAAAGGTGGAATTTCACACACAAAAAAAATTCTTGATTTTTTTCGACACCCAGTTAACAAAAATCCAAAGTTTTGTGGGGAAGGGTGAAGCCGAGGCCCTTATGACCCACACCCTGGCTAGACGTTTGCTAAATGGCATTTAGTCTTTACGCTTTCAATTGCAATTGTCAATGGATGGGTTAAAAAGAGCTGTGTATAGCTCTCTAATTCTTTAAAATCTCATAAATATCTGAAATAGAACAATATACTTCAGTTCTTCAAAAAGGTTATATCCTTGTTCATTTATTTGGAACATAACAATAAAATATAACAATAAAATAATGACAATAAAATACTGTATATACCATAACAATAAAATAATGTTCTACTTGGTTTATGCTTAATAAATTTTATAAAAGAAAATTTTTGTGAATCAAATGCACATGGCAAGCCCGCACAAATCTAAGTCACGGGCCATGCTTTGGACAGTCTTTGATAAGTAGTTTTAAAATGCAGAGGTCAATCCAGGATTTTTTTCAGTTTGCCTACCGCCCATTTCTGCGAAAACTGTTTACGTGACTTTTCATACCAATTTTTGTAAAAGTCACTTTTTTCTTTAAATAATTTACAAAACAAATTAAAATGTACATAAAATGCCAATTAAAGAATTTTTAATGAATTATATGTTTGTGAAGGGGGCCATAAAAAGGACCCAAATTTTGGCTGCATCGATCACTGAAATGTCAGTTTTCAGGAATGTAAGTAATTATCCTTTGAAGCACAAGTATTTTCATATCAATATAGAAGACCAACTGGATAGACTGTCCAACACTGAAAAAGTGCAGAATTTACCATCCATCCACTTAACTACCAACACCATGGTGGTTGATCGTATAGCCCATATGGCACCACAGCGCTAAGCTAAAGATACGTTTACAGCTGCACAGTCAACTGTGTCAGAAAATTTCTTAAAACAGCTTTAGTATCGTCCAGCTGAATAATCCCATTTTTTTTCCCCACCAAACCTGTACCAAGTATCGTGTTTTGAAAAGGGTTACCTTTCAGATTTTTCATGGCAACTCTGGATTCTCAAAATAGCATTCATCTTCTTTTTGTTCAAATCATCCATAATAAAAATATATAAAGGCGATAATCCACGACTGTAACCCTCTAACACGCAGTGTTCTCGCTCTGGGAACACCAAACTCTGACGTTTTGACTATTGACAGTCACGAAGAATAGATTTGATTTCTATAAAAATAGTTGCGGGTGACATAGTTCCACGAGAATCCTTTACTTAGCATGGCATTTCCCGTAAAAAAAAAATGGTCACGATTGTTTTTAACAGCCCTGACATCTGCTGAAAAATGGAAGAATGTGAGAGCAGCTGGATATACTGCCCAATGCTGAAAAAAAGGGCAGCCATCGCCATCACTCGACTTAACAACCAGCAAGAGGGCGGACGATTGAAACGTTCATTGCATGCCACAGATCTAGAGACCCTTTTTTTGATGCAGCTGGCTGTGCTGCACAGCCAGCTGTCGTCAAAAAAGGGTTAATACCTCCAAATACTGCGGTGAGATGATTTCTTCTGGCTAACTAAACTGCATTGATTTTACTACAAGCAACCCATATTAGATTGAAATTTTTGCTTGAAAAATAGTTTGGATTTAACTTTAAAGCATGTTTTAATTGAATATATTGTTGCGGAATTACTCTGCTACTCCTGGGGTTCGTCGTTCTAAAGTCCTGTTGGTGTAAAAAGTTCAAGTAAAAAGTCACTTGTCAGGATGGAACACAAACTTTATTGCTTCTAGAACTTCGTAGAACAATCAGCTGTACACAATACACAAGCACAATCTAGCAGTAACGTGCTTTTAACGGTCCGCTTGGATCTGAAGCTCTGACAAATGCTGTATTTCTCACACAAAATAAGTCACTTTCACAGGCAAAAATTCAGTGAAAATATTCGAGAAATAACACTAACAGTCTCTCAAGACTCAGCGATGAACAATTTACACACAGCACTTTGAAAACAGCTTCGTAAAGCAAGCTAAAACACAGCTTCTATAGCACTATCAATTCACAAGCGTATTGAGAACTCTTCACACATCGAGCATTCAACTCGCACTGAAACTTTCGGGGCGACACGCGCTTCTATAAATAGCCGACGCAGGAGGTACAAGAGGTTTCCAGAAAAGTCAATTGAGGGTTCTACATAAAGCGTGTATTTTGATTACGTCATAGCAGAGAAATGTTAGGTTATTATGCGTTTTAATGCAGGAAAAACAACTTCCAGGCCCCATTGGGAAAATCGCGCCCAATGACCAAAAAGTTGCCAAGCTTGGCGACTTTTGGCGAAATATCGCCAAGTTTGGCGCCAAAAATAAGTCCCCAAATGTGAAGAGATCTAAGCTCTAGGACTAATATTTCTCGAGTTTTCTAGAACCTCCATTGAAAAACAATGGCAAACCGAAACCTCCATATCTCCGGTTCTAATTGGCCGATTTTGATGCAACAAAAAGCAAAATTTATCTATTTGAAACGTAGAATACGAATTTTAAACCATTTTAAGCCACAGAGCAGCGGGTTGCCCCGAAAATTTGTAACAATATACTTCTAATAATTTTGAGATGCATTTATACTTATTTTATAAATACAGGTTGTTGCATAAATGCAACGCTAGGCAGCATGGACATAAAGTTCATTGGATAATAAAAAAAAAATAAGTATTGCAATAAAACTAGATTAATATGGTTTAACTCTGTGTCTTCACACACTCAAACAAAACTCCTATAAATTTTCATAATCCATCTTTATCTCATACATGAAATGTCTATTTGAAACTCCTGGCTTACCAAAACTTATTTGCTTATTTAATAATTCTCACTTTAGATTTATCTTTTAATTCTCTGATACTTCCTCCCAGCAACACTAATATCTACTTTTAAAGAAATCATAAAACAACATGTGCAGTTACTTTCATTGCAGACCCGAGAGCATGATACTAACACCACTAAGTTTCAGAGAGTACTTATCACCTATCATCCAATTTTCCCAAAAAGTCAGTGCTGTTATCAGTGCTTGCTGATTGGGGAACAGAGATCTGATCCTGCTACCTGGTGGCATAGGGGAAAACTCGTAAACAGTTTGGATTAGCTCATTCAGTAGCTTCAAAATAAAATTGAATTTGGAGAAAAAAAAAATTTCTTTGTTAGGTCGGAAACTTCTCAGACAGCCCTCGTATCTGTATAAAATTATATCATATTCTTTGCTAAGTTACACATTAAAATTTAATGTCAAAATGTGTGGTGGGATGATCCATGCGTTACAATATCAGTATTGTTGAAGTCTTACTCATATATTCCTCTTTTTTCTCTTTCTTATAGATTGCTGCAAATTGACATTCACTCTGTGTTCACAGATTTGTGAAAATTACCTTCAAAAATTCATCATTTTGAAATTTACAATAATAGAAAAGTGTTTGGATTACAGCAAATTTTTCAGAAAGCAATAAAATATTACCGATTACAGAAAATATATTTATTATAAATTTTGTCACAAAGACTACAACTTATTTGTATGAGCAGCAGATGACTGATATCTGGATAAGCAATAATAAAAAAAAAAAAAAAAAAAAAAAATACAATTTTAATGCTATCATTTGCAACAAACTAATCTGTTATTAATAGGAAAATTGCATCTTGCTTCAATGTTTATTTACATCTCTATAGTTTCCAGCTGTCTAATTTACCTGTAATATTGAAATGGAAGAAAAAAACTGTTCCAGTGATGTGCACCAAAATACATTTTTATCAAATTTCAGTGTTGAAAGGCATATTGTTCTTGACGCACAAGAGGAAAAGAAGGGACCGGAATCTTATGTGTGTGATTTGTGCCATAAAACATTTTCATGTCACAGGCATTTCAAAGATCACCTCCGTACTCACACCAGGAAATCGTATATGTGTGATGTGTGCCATAAAGCGTTTTCAGCGATTGGATCCTTAAAACTGCACCTTCGTATTCACACGGGAGAAAAACCATATGAGTGTGATGTATGCCATAAAGCATTTTCGGTGAAAGGAGCCCTGAAGGATCACCTTCGCATACATACGAGAATAAAACCATATCTGTGTGATGTGTGCCATAAAGCATTTTCACAGAGTGGACACTTGAAAACACAGCATCAAACTCAAACTGGAGTGAAACCAAATGTGTGTCATGTGTGCCTTAAGCATTTTCATAGGGTGGAAACTTCAAAACACACTGTGAAATTCATACAGGAGTGAAACCATATGTGTGATGTGTGCCATAAAGCATTTTCACAGAGTGGACACTTGAAAACACAGCATCAAACTCAAACTGGAGTGAAACCAAATGTGTGTCATGTGTGCCTTAAGCATTTTCGTAGGGTGGAAACTTCAAAACACACTGTGAAATTCATACAGGAGTGAAGCCATATGTGTGTGATGTGTGCCATAAAGCATTTTCACAGAGTGGACACTTGAAAACACAGCATCAAACTCAAACTGGAGTGAAACCAAATGTGTGTCATGTGTGCCTTAAGCATTTTCATAGGGTGGAAACTTCAAAACACACTGTGAAATTCATACAGGAGTGAAACCATATGTGTGTGGTGTACCATAAACAGGGTTTCTACAGACCTGGAAATTCGGGGATTTGGGAAAAAAAAGTCAGGGAAATTAGCAGAAGTTGAAGAAAGGTCAGGGAAATGCTAGAAAAATTGAATTTTGTGCTAAAATCAAGAAAATATTCGCTGTTTGAACCTAAGTATAGAAATTGTTTTATTTTCATTTTCTCATTCAGCCTTATAAATAATTTTAAAATGTGTTCTTTGTGAGCCTATCTTGTGCAGTTGAAATAGGCTTAATTTTATCCTAAATTATTATCAAACATGGTTTTTGTTAGAATCCAGTGATGTCCAATAAGATTCTTATATATATATTAATTTTATTATTATTATTATTTGTAAAAAAGGGGGCAAAATATATAAAAAATTATTAAATAAAGAATGTAATGTTAAAAATAGAAACACAAAATTAAATTAATATATAATACACAAAATTTTGTATATATTCGGGAAAGCACGCTAGATAAAGTCAGGGAAGAGCGTGATAGATGTCAGGGAAGCAAAACCTGTGAAATCTGTAGAAACCCTGATAAAGCATTTTTATGGAGAGTACGCTTAAAAAAACACCCATGGACTCACTCAAATAAAACCTCATACATGTGCCATAAAGCATTTTCAGAGAGTGGAAGCGTGAAAGTACACTCAATGGAGAAAAACCTCATCTATGTGATATATGTCGGAAAGTATTTTCATGGCATAAATGGTCACTTATGCATTTCTGCACTCACATAGAGAAATCTCGTGTATGTCATGAAGCATTTTGTACCCTTTCAGATATCTTCATACAGGCAAAGAGCAAAACTAAGGTATTTTGTAAACGTCCAGGATTTTGCTAGGTGTAATAATAAATATATACAATATTAGCAGGGTGTCCACCAATGACTAAAAAGGCAACTTTCGCTACTAATTTAAAGATGGGGAGACTTGAGCGACTTTTTAAAATAAAAAGTGTCATTTTCATACTATTAGGTTGTAACGAAAGTTTCCCGCCACTCCAAGTATTGCCTGCACAAGCAGTTCGCGTTGGTGTCTTTGCCAATATTTTGTAAAACTATTTTTGTTATTTGAAAGAAAAGACTTGTTTTAGAGCACTGCGTTGTGAAATCCGTAAAACAATATCGTTATGATTAAGTATAAGGTTTCTGAAATGGAACTAGCACGCTACCAGATTGATCCATCATTTACTCTCAGTTCTGTCACAAAAGGTCAGCTACAGAATGACACTGAATCATGTGTACAGCTTAAGGTACTACTGTTGTATCATATGACACTGTGAAGATTTGGCACCGAAAGTTCAAAAAAGAGGACTAGGATATTAGAGAAGCAGAGCGCTCTGACCGGACTACTGATGCTGATGTGGCCCGCCTACGAGAATTTGTGGAAGAAGATAAAATATTCATCCACGAGAGCTAGCTAAAAGAGTTAGACTTTAGTCTCATGTCCATTAGTGGCGCTAAGCATCGCATAAACTTGACATATAGGGTCAATAGCTGGGTACTGCATGAGCTGACTCAAGCAAATCTGGCGGAAAACTTTCGTTCCAACCTGATATTTTCTACTTTTTGGCTACTTATACATTACTCCAGGCGACTTTTTTGAAAATAAGATTTTGTTTTTTGCCACAACTCCCTTTTCTGTTTGAAGTTGCGATTAGTTTGTTCATCAAACATTCTAATCTGTTTTTAGTCGTACTATAAAAATGAATGTACTCTGACCCATTATATAACGCATGGAGTTTTTAAATTTATTTTTATTCATTACTTCTTAAATAAAGCTAAATGGCATACATTTATTTCTTAACTACAAAATCATGTAAAAATGCTAATATTTTGGCAATTAAAGTTAAGGAAATGGCTACTAAACTGGCAACTTTTTTATGTCGATGAGGCTACTAATCAGGGGCATAGCTATAATATTTGTCACCTGGGACAAAACATTTGTTCTGTGCCCCTGCCCCCTATTTTCAGAGGAGTGATAACAATTAAAAAGTTATGGAAAAGTGCTCTTTGTACAATTTTCATTAGAACAGTAATCATGCTTTTATAAATCCAAATAAAAGTCTTCATTTTCAGCATATCTTCTGCTTTTATGTCATCTTCACATTGCTTGGTTTTGTCTCACTGTTTACATCACTGTCTGCACCATCTTTATTTTGCTCTTCTGTTTTACTGTTAAGCTATGATGACATTAGTGATGACAATTGTTGAGCTTTATCTCTTGCTTTTGTTCATTTCCCGTGTTTTGTGACCCAGTAAATTTTGAATGTCAGTGCAGCAGTTTTGGGGATCAAGTACTTAAAACGTACAATGTCAAATAAACATCGATTTTTGTAGCAGGGGATGTGATACCATATAAAAAATACTTAAAAAAGCAAAAGTAAACTTTTAAAAAAAAACATCGCATTCACAGGTTTGATTTGTAATTTTTATTTTTTTTTTGTGCCCCCCCCCCTTCTCGTTCAGTGGCCGGGAGCGCTTGCCCTTCCTGTCCCACACCAGCTACTAATGGTACTTCTTTTGCTTCCTGATTTTGGTGGACACCCTGTATTAGAGTGGTTCAGTAATGCTTGAAAGTTTTGTACATGTTAAATATTTGTACATGTTAATGTGAATGAGTTCATAGTTACATCTGACAAATTCTATCAAACTATATAAACCTTTTCCCATTATTATTTAAATGCTACAATGCCTGAAAAATAAAGCTCTTGAACTTTGTTAGTTGTAGTATTCTTTAATATTTCTCTCTTTCTTTGTTATATTTTAAGTTACACTACTTATATTCCTCTCAGAACTATAGTCAATACAAATTATTAGGGATTCACTGAATATTTGTTTGGTATTAGGTATACTGCCTATTCGGCAGACAAACCGAATATTCAGTTCGGCCGAATACTTAAATATTTGGCAACCGAATAGTAAACAAATTTAAATATTCGACAATTGGTAAGAAACACATTTTCTTTTTTTTTTTTAATACCATAAATATAAGCTATAGTACAGTACCACAGAACTAAATTAATTCGAGTTGTTACTTACTAATATCACATTCAAATTAAGTTTAATGTAAGAGAAAACACTCAGATGTGAAATATAAATTTTGTTGCTTTTCAATTTTTAAATCTTATAGCACATTACATTAACTTTACTATTACTCATTTAATTATGAAACAGTAACCAGAAAAAAAACTCATAATATTAAGTGTTCATAAATATGTAAAGTCAATGAACTGCTAATTTTTTTTAAATAAAATATGCAGCTAAAAATATAATTGTGATTTCACAATTTAAAAATTGATTAATAATACATAAAGGAAACATTTGGATTTTAAAGTTTGCAGCATTTTATTCTGAAGTTTTACATCATATGAAATATTAAATATAGTTTAAAAACAAAATTGAATTAATCATTGGAATCAAAATTTTGCAATAGTTTAATAAATTTTAATTACATATTCAACATTCAATCAGAATTTTAACCGAATATTCGTTATTTGGCAAAATATGGTATTCGGTGCATCCGTACAAATTATGGTTATATGCAATCATGGATGTTCCACAAAGCATGTACCTGGGCTACCAAATTAACTACTCCTTTTAAATATGCATAGTATTTTTAGTTCATAGCACAAACGTTTCGGCACAGCAGTGAAACGTGTTTGTGTATCAGATTCATAAAAATGAAAGAAACAGTCAGTCGTACGACTGCACATCAGAAGTGAAAACTTCTGGTCAAGTTTTCTAAAATGAATGCAGTTAAACAGGTTTTCACACATAATTGTATTTATACAGTCAACTCTGGTTATAGCGGCAGATAGCCTCAAACCTGAGTAGCCCTGAGTCTGAATGTTAATAGACGATCAGAGAACCTGTGTGTATTTTCTGGGTATTTGATACCTCACCCCCCCCCCCCCGCCTTCAAACTAAATGTATATCCTTATTTAAAGGTAAACTTTTCATTTGTTCTTAATATTTTACTGATTATTTAAACTGCCCATTAAAGTATAGTCAGAAATGACCAATGATTTCATTTGGGAACACATTGAAAATTGGGGGTACAAATTTTTTCTCTATCCATTTAAATGACTAATATTTTTGAACTAATGTATTAGAAAGCAAAATATGCAAACAAATAATAATAATAATTAAAAATATGCCTGGATCTAAATTTGGTGAATAAAAGGTTATCATTGGCTTTCAGATGTATCACGTAAGTACTGCCTCTAACACAGGTAGCATGGGTTCCTAATGGTTAATCTGAACTATCTTACTTGAATCTCATCGATTTTTTTTTTTCAATCTAACTAAAGTACATCAATAATTATATTAAAGTTGAAAATGTATTTTAAGTAAGTTGTAATAAAATATTTATATAAAAAACGGGGTTACACTGTGGAGGAATTTTCCAAAGTAAATTACAAGAAATTTTTTCCAGAAGCTCCCGAAAATCTGAGAAAATTGACTGAGACACCCTGGTGTATTTCGATCTGCAGAGGAGCTGGACAAAATATTTTTTGGGGTTAGTGTTTAAACAATTATCACTGCAGTTATATCATATAGCTCAATAAATGAGATGATGAATCTGCAATCATCCTCCTATGAAGGATTCATTCTCCTAGTGAATGATTCTTAATTGTAAAGAAAGTGGCTAGAAACACCTACGGGACAGAGATTCCAATTGGCTAGTGAGACATGACGTAACAAAACGTCAGAATCCCCAATATGGTTTTAACTATAAAAACTACTTATTATATAAGTATTATATGTTTGAAATTAACAAATACGCAATACGAAAAAATTCTGGTGCTTTAATATCACTGATTAACGATATAATTAACGGTGTTGTAAGTAGTGAAGTGCTCGGCAGCCAATCAGATTCGTCCAGTTACTGTTTCTAGTGGCCTGTAGATGAGTGGCGTTGGTTTGATTGTGTTGTTATTGCACACACGGCACGGCCTGAATGGATTCAAATATAACAAAAAGAAGTATTTTTATCACGAACTTCTAATTTATAGTTATACAACTTTTTTCTTTTAATACTTAAAGTACGAAATACGTTTTAACATATTGAATTTATCTTTGCTGTTATCTCCCAAGTGTTTTTTTTTTTTTAACCAATTGAACTTTTATGTGCTTACTGAGATGCCTTATTACATAAACTGAGTTTACGTAGTCTATTTGAAAATCGATCAGTTTCTAAAAATGTCAATTTCGTCGAAACTTCTCTGAACAATTTTATATGGTAAGTTATGCAGTTTAAATACATATATAATGGATATATTGACAGAGCCCGATTATGACCAACAGGGGCACCGGGCATTAGTAAATTTGGGAGCCCCCATCTATGATTTTAGTCTTATTTTTCATGAAATTTTAATATAAAAAAGAATATTTCGGAACAACGTTTTAAAGTGGGGGCCCTGGGCAAAGTCCCGAATTGCCCATGCAATAATAAGGCTCTGTATATTGACATCCGTGAAAAGGCTTCTTCCTGGCTTCAGTTTCATACTACAGACTTCGGTTAATTCCTAGTTTAGGGTGCTTCTTGGCGCGTTTTCAAAAATCGCCAATTTGGCGCGTTTTCCCGTCTTGTCTCTAGGAGATGAAACGCTCCCAAAGACACTACGGGAGAACGCACCCAAATTAGCGATAAATACACAAAATAAGCAAATTGAAAAGCATAAATATTTAAGTTTTAAACAACAAAAATTATTGTACTTACATAACTTGTTGAACAACTGATTTTTTATTTTATTTAAATAATCATATTCGTCGTCTCACAAATCATAGTGGTTTTTTTTTTTTTTTTTTTTTTTCTAATTTTTATGTTTGTGGATACTATTTTAGAAGGGATTTTCTGTAATCTAAAACGAATTTTCTAAAATCTAAACACTAAACCATACAGTAGCGCAGCCAGAAATTTTTTTTAGGGGGGGTCCAAATTACTCTGACTAGGGGGGGGAGATCAGACCCCCCCCCTAAAATGATCATGTTGCTGTTCACAGGGCCCCCATAAATGAAACCCATATAAGTTTTTGTAGGGGGGGGGGGGGGACTGGTCGTCTCAGACAGGCACTCAGCATTCATCCCTTCCCCGGAAGAAATGTTTCACGAATTATACCTTTACAGAAAATATTTGAGATTTTACCCTCAGGCCCCCAGAAAGCTCAGAATCAGTGGGAATACCTATATTCTCCCCCCAGTGGCGGATTTTGCACTTGAGAGGCCCGAGGCGCAACTCAATTTTGAGGCCCCACTCCTCAAAAAAAAAAAAAAATATCACTACACTGTAAAAAAAAAATTCAGAAACGTTTCAGCTAACTGTAAGGCAACTTTTTTCGTAATTGCTTCTCACAAAGCGTGAGAAACATTTATGATAGGTGTTGGGGAAAAAAGAACGTTTCAGATTTGTGTCTGAAAAGTTTCCGGTAAAACAATGATATTGCAATTTTACAACAATTTCTGTTGTATATTTGATAGATTTCAGATAATTTCATGAAACGTTTCGAAATTTTTTTAGAGTGTAACTCTAACTCCTTTACATTATTACTAATTATTTTAAAATGTTTTAATTCCTTTTATATGTAGTTTATGTCTACAAACCAGGGCCTGACTTTCATTATAACACTTTTGTGCCCAGGGCACTTTTCAGATTTTGTGTCCTTTAGCTGGCTCAATTTTTTTGCCCCTGTATATCGTGTTAAACTCAATTTTTTGGCTTATTTCTCCATGTGTGCCCAGGGTACGTGCACCAAGTGTCCGTCCGATAGTCAGGGCCTGCTACAAAAGGAGTATTAAAATTTTAAAATAATTTTTATGTTTATAGATTTGTTCATCTTAAAAAACATTTTTTATCTCAATAATTTTTGTACTACGTTTCACTTTTCATGATTAACACTAAATAAACATCAGCATATTTCTAAGTATAACCCAGCAACTGCAGTTTTATATTGATTATTTTTCACTGTTACTTAATTACGTCTAATTACTTTTTGTGGACCACTGGCATATGTCTTGTTTCAGTCATGAAAATTTTGACTACTTAAGAGGTACTTTTGAAGGTCAGAACAAGGGAAACTTAATCAGAAGCATGACTTTGACATCACAAAGTTCAGAAGAATTCTTTACTTGGATAAAACGAACCAAAATTTTAACATTCCTTCAAGAACATATATTTATAAATATTTAAATATATTAATAAATTTCCCGTTTGGAACTACAAAACTAAGCAGTTTAATAGTAAAAGTAAACTTTCTGTTTAGTCTAATTTTTGTGTTTATTCAAAAACTGTCAATAAGTTTAGGACTATTAATAATGAGTAATTAGGTGTGAATAATATATATGTGACGTCAGATATTTCAGTAAAGTTCCAGATTTAAGGCAGGTAAAACGGTTTATTGAATATTACATTTAAGTTACAATATAGAGTGAGAAGAGGAGAGGGGAGGGGAGACGGGTATGAAAATCCGCGTGGATTAATCAAGCAGTTCTAGTGGCAGAAGTCTCTCGATTTTCGATGTGCGGGAGTATTTATGTTCATCATACCACGTGGTTTGCGAAGACATAACTCCGCCTCTCTCTTATCTCTAATCGAACCACACACATTTACCAACATGACCCGCATCCGGGGCTACAAGGGCGTGGGGACACGTGTACATCTAAAGAACTCAGAATCGATGGCCTGATGTTTGACAAATAACAAAATAAATAAAACATAGCTCCAGAGCGCGCGTGGCAAGTATGACAGGAAAGCAAAACTTACAGTGAAAGTACCGCTTGAACAATACCCAAACTAGTAAAACCCAAATTACCTTTTTATACATTACAAATACACACACACATTATTCTATATTTTAAATAGAATGAAAAAAACTACAAAGAGAAATTAAAAAAAAACAATACTTTAAGTAGTTAAAGTAAAAAAAAATATTATTGACTTAAAAATAAATTCCACTTTATAATGGGTAAATGGGTATGCTCTAAGCTTTGGTCCTAGGTTTATAATTAATGTTTAGCATTTTCATCTGCGGCTATAAAATACATGCCGTATTTATAATATAGTTATCATAAATATTTTTTAGTTGTAAACAAAAAATTAAATTAATCATCATTTGTTTTTTTAAGTCTTTAATTAACTGTGTATGAAATTCCAGTTCAAAATTTGTCTACGAATTTTAACCCACTATCATCCGATCGAGTTGAAACTTTGCACGCATGTGAAATTTCGGTGACGCTAAGTATTGCTTTCTTTAATTTTTCAATACTTTTTTTTAAGTATCAAATATCTTCTCCCAATCCCCCCCAAAAAGTGTTATCGCACATGTATCAGCTCATATCTTTTTAATTACTGGTCGGCAATCTTTTATCATTGCATATTAGGAATGTTTCGATTCCAAAAAAAGATAAAATCGGTTATTCCTAGCTTAAATTTTTAATTTTTAGTGATTTTTCGAAAGAAGATAAATTATTATTCCCAATTTCTTTTACATCGTGACAACCAACAACAATTATATATTCTGGGTATATTTCAAAATTTCACTGAATACAGAGTGTCCTTTCCTAAATCATTTAAATGAAGAACGGCTGAAAAATATAAAATATTAAATTTTGACAAATTTTTCAATCTCAAGCTGTAGAATAAAGTGGTTCAGGCTTTTCTCTTTTAAAATGTGAAATATTCTTATCAGACTGTACACTTTTTGATTTGGGGGGGGGCGGCAATCTATAAAGCAGGTGTATTTGAATGTCCTACTGCAATACCTGCTACTGAGCCGCAATCTGATTCAGTGCGGCCCAACCAGTGGCTGAGCGCATAGCACTCTGAACTGGGAGATGGAATGTGCCTGGTTCAAAATCAGGTCGCGTCCGCCAACCTAACCGTTAGGAATTTTCCGAGGTTTCCTCCAAAACTTAGCGTAAATAGGGGTTAGAATCCCTTAGAAAGACCCCCAAGGGAAGCAACCACACCCATTGGCATAGATGCCACTTGTAGATAATTGGCCGTAATCCCCCAACCCAATATAACTAATTGATTCCGGATAGGAAAAAGGCATGGGGCACCTGTATTTTTTGAGATAAAATATAGTGAGCAAATTAACACAATGCAAAAAATCTAGGAATTTTTCTTGGAAATAATGGACAGTTGAGGGCCCTAAAATTCCAAGGAATGTTGCATGAAAATACCAGGAACTTCATTGAACAGCTCAGGAAAGATCCACTGAATTGCATATTGTTCAGTAAAGTTCTTGGTATTTTCGTGCAACTTTCCTTGGAATTTAGGGCACCTCAGCTGCCTATAATTTTCAAGGAACACTACTGGAATTTTTTTTTAAATTATTTTTTTTAAACAATTCTAGTCATTTTTAAGTGAACTGCCTGTTTTTTAAGGTCGTGAGACCACTATTCGGTTAAGTGACGGGTTGAACGAAACAGTAAAGTTTTCAAAGGGAAATGTATACTTTCTGTATAGTATTTGTAAGTCTAACTTATCCTTATTTCCAAGGAACGTTTCTGGAAAGTTTTACAGTGAAATACGGAATTAAAGCATCAATTACTTATAAACTAAAAGTATTCGTATGAAAGTATTAGTTTAGATTATGGTCCAATGCTGTGAAGAGGAAAGGGAATCACCAAAGAAAAGATTGTTCAAAAGCGCTTTCTACACTAGAAGCAATCCTGAAACTATGAACAATGTCTCTTGAACAGATATTTACATATAGTTTTTTTCTTTCTGAAAACCGAATTTGGAGGCCCCTTAGAAATATGAGGCCCGAGGCGCGCGCCTCATGCAACTATTGGGAAATCCGGCACTGTACAGCACCCTTTTGGCAAGCCAGCGTATAGGCAGGGGGATAGAGGAATTGATGTCCCCCCCTCCGACACTTTTGCATAAATTTAACGTTAGCTGTTAGAACGTTTTGTCTTTCAGAAATTTCAATTGTTCGGTGTAATGCAAATCAATCAAATAACATTTGCCATTATAAAAATGTATTATTGTAATAAAATTGCTATTTATAAGCTTTTATACATTCTTATAAGAAAAACGAAAGAACTAACGGAAAACTGTAAGCCTCTAATCCATAGGTTCCCAACGTGGGTGATAACGCCCCCCTGTGGGCGTTTGAGGCTTTCAGGGGAGCGGTAAAAGACCCAGAGAAAATTAGGAGGCGTTGATATGGCACGGTGGGGCGTGGGAAGATTAACCAAATATAGTCTAAAAAAGACTTAAAAATCACTCTGATAATTCATTTCTATCACGTGTGCGAACCTCTTTTTTAAATGAAGAAGAAATTTAGTACTCAGTAGAGTTTCAATTCCAACAATATTCATCTATTAGTAATTTTTTTTATTGAATTCTTGTTTTCACCATGCATTATGTACGCTCTTATTTCTTTGGAGTGGGAGGGGAGGCGGTATTGAAATATTCACTAGAAAAGGAGGCGCCAATTCAAAAAAGGTTGGGAACCTATGCTCTAATCGTTAACGACCGCTTTTCGAGATGGTGGAGTTCTTTGTTTCTTAACACTAAATAAAATACATTCAGGTGTTCTAATTCTAGTCTTATGTTCATATTTATTCTATTCATTAAAAAATATCTCTCCTCTTTTAAAAACCTTTTTAATAAAGCATAGCTGTAATAAATACACACAAACTCCGCATTGTATACATTGTATACCTCAAACCTGATTTCAAAAATGTAGTCTACTTTTTCTAGGAAATTCACACAGAGTCAAAAGCCAAGAGCCAAAAGAGCAGCTCTCCATATGTATTCGATACTTGGCGAAATGTTTGTTTTTTGCATAGTTGGTAAAAAAATTTACTCAGCCTGGACACTCCGACTTGCCTAACTATACAGTCATATTTTGAAAGATTTATTACACCAAACTTTTAAATTCATGTACTAAATAAAGCTCTTTTGTTTGGGGGGGGGGAGGAGAGATAAAGGCGATTTAAAACGGGGACTGTTTTGAAGAGAAACTCTTCCCCAGTGGTCTTTAAAAAGGGAGATAATAAACAAGTAGTCTTACGTTTTTCAAGTAGTTTATTCTAGCTATCGCACTTCAAAATAGAATTAATAAAACAATAACTGTAAATTTAAAAATTAATCTCCATGACAACAATTCTAGACATTATTTAAATAATGGTATCTCTTGTAAAAGTAATATTTTATCACATTAGTCACGCAATTTTAATTTTCCTATTAAAATTCTTTAAAACTTTAATGTTTAAAATTTTTTTACTCAGAAAAAACTGAAATTAATTAAAAAAAATTTTACTTATTAATATATCTGCTGCAGTTACAAAACATGCGTTCACTGTTTCAAGTTTTGTAAAAAAAAATAAATGCAGTAGTTGATTCTTCAATTGACAGGAAGAAAATTTTCAATAGGCTATATATGAACTTATTGATTCATCATGCATGATTTGTTTAAAAAACAATGAAAGAAAAGGAAATAAAAAAATTGTGTGAATCTCGTCTTGTGAGTCGATTGTGTAAAGTCTCAAAATCCTTATTTATTATATTACCACGATCCTCCATTACCTAAGGAAATAAAAAAAATTGTGTGAATCTCGTCTTGTGAGTCGATTGTGTAAAGTCTCAAAATCCTTATTTATTATATTACCACGATCCTCCATTACCTAAGAAATTAATAAAATAAATAAACAGCTCTTCAAATATTTTAGCATAATATGTGTTTAAAAAGTAACAATATTTGACACAAACTGGAATTCAAAAAAAGGTAATTTAATGTATTTGTTATCATTGACTACATTGTAATTGCCAGTAATAATAAGCTTATGATATAGTTTTAAATAATCTTTATAAGTTGGATCATTGCATCTTGTATACATGCAAGTACGATTGTCTATGTTTAGAAAATTCTTGGCTAATTATAAATAAAAACACTTCAACCATCTGCTAGGTTATACTTGAAAGATCTTTTTATATTAAGATTTTTACTGATAATAAATTATGAACCACGTCTGTGTCATTCCACCTCCTCTGTTGTGTAAAGTTATTTTGAAATTTAATCAAGTAAAGTTTACCTCTTTGTTAATGTCGAGACCAATATCAAGAGGATGAGCTTGAGATTCAGCACCCTCAAAGATTTGTTTCGGTGCAACAGATTTTTCACCGGGTCCGGGCCCGTCCATACTATCAGCAGTCTTTGATGCTGCACGATCACCATCATCGGTTTTAATTTTTCTTCTCGAAGAAAGATAAAAACATTTCACTTGGGGTTTTCTTTCTTTTTAAACTGGACGAATTCATGATCCTAAGAAACAAAGAACCCAAAACTTAAACTTCTGCTTAAAAATTAAAGGCATCCAACTTAAGTGAATCCACTGAACCATTCGAAATTTCGTTATACCACATCTAAGCTCCCAGCAGACCCTCTTTTTTATTGTTTGTTGTGTGTGTGTATGGTGTGTGTATTTGAATACTGTGTTTATGTCAAGAAAAGAAGAGTGGTGTGCTTGAAGACTACAATATAGGCAATATATTTTCTTCTTTCCTTCATGACAATTTTGTTATCAGCTAATTGTAGCATGAATAGATTCTTTCGGAGGATATTCGGTTCAGTATACAACCGTTCCTTTGCGCTACAAGGGTGCGCCCCTTTACATTGTCCGATTTGTCCATCCTAGCCCCACAAATTCCCTATCAGAGACACGACTGGAGATTTATTGCCTAAGGAGTCTCTATGACGGTGCTTGCTAGAAGCCTTTTATGATTTTATCTTGCGTCCTCCTTTTCAAGACAATTACGGATACAAAGTTTAAAAAGATTTTTTAAAAGAAAAAACACTTTTTAGAGAATAAATTTGGAAAAGAAAGAAGAGAAAGAGAAAAAATGGGCCCTTTTTAGAGAAAAAAATGGGCCCCTTAAATTGGTGGCCCATGGGCCCCACTCGCCCTGTAGATAAACGGACCCTGCTCATAGCGGCCCCTTAGCTCATAGGGGGGTCCGGACCCCCTGGAACCCCCCCTTCGCTGCGCCACTGAAACCATAAACCTAAAATCAAAACACTAATCATAAACCATTCAGGTAAAGCAATTTTCTGAAATCTAAAACAGATTTTCTGAACTCTAAAATTTTCTTTTAGCTGCAATCAGTTGTTCTTTCGTAATTCTTTCAAGAAAAAGAGATTTTTTTGAAATCTAAAATGAATTTTCTAAAATCTAATGCTAAAATTTTTCGTTTAGCCACAAACACACACCACGCAATTTAGAAAAACACGCTTACCTTCTCTCAAAATCTAATCCACAGTGAGAAACGGAGGATTAAATCCACAAACACAATTAACGGAGTTAATTAGTTTATCCAAAAAAACGGATCCGAAAACGTTTGTCGTTAATCCCTCTGAGTTTCCATAAGAAATGGCTTTTAGAAACCAATAGAATAAATCAAACCAACCGCCGCGCATGCACTCCGTTAACACAAGCCGATCAAATCCTTCTCGAACCAAAACTAAATTATACCACATATCATTCTGCTCCCATACAAACACAGCTGCGCATGCGTAAATCAAAGAAACGACTTAACTCATGTAAAGCATTACTAACAACATCGGCTAAAACGTCTCACAAGTGCTTACATGTACATATAGAATCTCTTTAGTAAAATTTAATTACTTTTTGTGTGAGGGGGGCTGTGCCCCCCTCAACCCCCCTTATCTTTTTACTAGAGTAAATTTAATAATGTAAACAATAAGAGTCCCGTCAGTCAAAAACGCGCGATACAGAAACAAAATGGCAGATTTCCACATGGTTGCCAGAACGCAAAATAAAGTCGCCAAGGTTACCACATTATACCTGTTATTGCCTCGTTGGCGAAGAAGCACCCTAAACTCGGAATCAGCCCAGACTTCTTTTAAATATAGAGTTAAGTGCTTATAGACATTGTTACAAATTTAAAATAAAAGTTTCTTATTGTGTACGGAGGGTTTGAATTAGAGATGTAACGAATAGTGATTTGGCCGAATGCCGAATATTCAACACATAGTTAAGGCCGAATATTAAATTTTCATTTTAATTGTAAATAAAATGTCACTTTTCAAATTTTTAATTAAAGACTAATTAAAATTCATTTTATATTATTTGTAAGTACTTAGAAAACGACAGTATATTATCTGTAAAAAATCTTGATCATGAAAAAATATCTTTTACTAAGTTAAACACTCATAGCAGCATAATTATAGGTAAAATCATACAAGCCGGTGCCCACCCCATGTAAACATGGCGACAGTCGCTGGAGCTTGGCGACCGCCAAGCTCCAGCGACTGTCGCCATGTTTACTAGTCATTCTAGGCAACCAGTGGTCCGTTTTTAACTAAAAAAACCCCAGTGGATTCAGCAACCTAGTTGTACAGCTATCTAAACTAGGCAACCAGTGGTCTGTTTTTAACTAAAAAAACCTCAGTGGATTCAGCAACCTAGTTGTACAGCTATCTAAACTAGGCAACCAGTGGTCCGTTTTTAACTAAAAAAACCTCAGTGGATTCAGCAACCTAGCTGTACAGCTATCTAAACTAGGCAACCAGTGGCCCGTTTTTAACTAAAAAAACCTCAGTGGATTCAGCAACCTAGCTGTACAGCTATCTAAACTAGGCAACCAGTGGCCCGTTTTTAACTAAAAAAACCTCAGTGGATTCAGCAGGGTTTACACTAGGGAAAAAAATTGGGTGAGATTCTCCCACTCTGGCTCCAAAATTAGGTGGGATTTTTAAAAATCTGAGTGAGAACGAGAGCTTTGTTTGTTTCCAAAAAAAATTTTTTTTTCACATTTTACAAGCAAAAATAATGTAATTACAAAAATACAATGTCTAAGATTAGAGCTCATTCTAGGTAGGAAAAATGGCTGGGTGCAAAGGTTTTAAAAAAGGGCATCATTATTTTGAAAGAGCATTGTGTTTCTTAAAAAGAGCATTACATATCCTGATTATAAGCACTTCTACTTCGGGAAAAAAACTATGAAGAATTCAGTAAAACAATGCTTTATTGATTTATAAATTAATAATAATTCATTAGTAATCTTTATTAATAAATTAATTACTAGTCTTTATTAAAAATTAGATAAAATTAATTAAGTTGATCAAGCTAAGTTATGTAAATGGTTAAATTACTTTTAAGTAACTTTGTTGTTAATTAACTTATTAAAATAAATTATAAATAATTAATTAATAAGAATATTTCTTTAAAGATTTTTAAGGCTTCTTTTTATAGTAAAAATAATCCCCAAACTTACCTAATAGACAAGAAAATGCTAAATTAAGTAAACCTTTTGCATAAGAAGATTTTAATAAGAGCTTTATTGGATCACCTTGTCAAGAATCATTATTAAAAGTTAAACTCAATTAAGAAACACTTCATAAAGTAAAGTTGTTCTAAACTTAAATTTTCATTAAAAATTTTTTTTTCAATTTTTAAGTTATCACACCTATAAAAATAATTCATTTAATTTTTAATCATTCACTTGTCTCTGCAAGAATTAATTGAATAGTCTAAACAATTTAAATATTATAGTTAATACTTGAAAATATTAATAACACTTCTGTTCAAAAGAACCCTATATAATGGTATAAATACCTATTCCAGTTATTCAATGTCTATTCCACTACAAATTCCACTTATTTCTTACTTTTTTAAATGGACAACAATAGCTAAAATTTTTTGCAGGATTATCATGCAGCCATAATAACTATTCTGTTGATATTAGCAATCAGCTGGTCACTTATTTAACTGGCAATATTGAAATAGCCCGAAAGGAGATAAGAACATCAATTCTATCTTTCCCTCCCCGTCTAGCTTAGAAAGAAAACCACAAGTAAGAAAGGAGGGAAAAATAATGTTTTGACAATAAATTTCTAACTTTTGAACAAATTAAGATGTCTTTTTAAAATTTAGACTCTGAATCAATTTTTGCATTTCAAAGTCTTCCCAGAGAAGGAAAAAAGGCGTGGGAGTTCTATTACCATAAAAGTTGTGCAAATTCATCCCTTTCATTTATCATGTATCATTAGCGCATTATGTGTGAGCAAACAAAAAACAGTTGAACAAATAAAAGGGTCAAAGAAACTTTTAGAGATTAAAAAAAAAATTGCGGCAAAAGAGTGTGTCTAGTTTTTCATCATCGGGGAGCTAACGATTTTCTTTTTTTTTTTAAAGGGCATTGGGGCGTGGCACCCCACTGACCCCGCCTAGAATGAGCTCAACAGATAATAAATATCAAAATTAACAATGTAATACACAAATGATTTTGATAATAATACAATTTAATGATATCTTTGATTCTTTATCACATTAAATATTTTGCTGCAACATCAAAATTGAACAACCCAGCATGTGGGCTTTTCCCGCGACTGTTATTTTTTTGAGTGGGATTTAATGTGGCATTGCGGGAATCGCGCAATCCCGCGGTCTAGTGCGAACCCTGATTCAGCAATCTAGCTGTACAGCTATCTAAACTAGGCAACCAGTGGCCCGTTTTTAACTAAAAAAACCTCAGTGGATTCAGCAACCTAGTTGTACAGCTATGTAAACTACGCAACCAGTGGACCATTTTTAACTAAAAAAAAACAACAACAGTGAACTAAGCAACCTAGTTGTACAGCTAATGTAAACTGGGCAAACACTGGCCCGTTTTCAACTCAAAAAAACATCAGTGGATTAAACAACCTAGTTGTACACCTCTTATAAAGTCAGTATGATTAGAATAGCACTTACGGAAACATAAACACTTCAAATATCAATTTAAAATTCACATTAAAAACCTTAAACATCGAAAGATTCGTTAAAAAAGAACACTTACCTCTATTTTTTTGGTAAATAACCGCTCAGAAATGTCCCCAACACCCACCGGCTTATAACGTACTATATTTCTAACAAACACCCACAAATTCTTTTCTTATATTAACATAACACATTTCATTCCCTTCCATCAATAACGCAAACAATTTCAAATTCCCAAACCTGACGAAACACGTATTCTTTATGGTTGCCAGTCACAACTACCACCGGCAGTTGGCGGTGCATCGCTCACTCTCGCGTCAGATTGTTCGCCAATGATTTGTAAACAAACCATTGACATGTAAACAAAGCACCGTATACGGAATATAGTCCTAATTATATTTTGAAATATTCATAATTTAATAAATATGCTATAGTAAATGTGATTTATCTGGTAACTATACATCATGCTTTGGGTTTTACAGCCTCTGGGCAAACATATGTAGCAGCTATCCAAAATTATATTTGTAATTGAGGGATTTGAATAGCTTCCTCCTATCCCACCCCATAAAGAAATTGGAAAACCATGTCAAAAAGTCTGCATTTCTGTAATATTACTAAAAAAAAAAAAATTGTTTCATTCAGCTTAAAATTCAATTACATAGGATATTTTATAATATGAAATTAACATATTGAAGTATGACTAAGCAATATTATTTGTAAATGCATTTAAAAAAAATACATGTTAAAAATTTTTTTTTCTCTTTCTTCTGAAACTATTCAGCTGAATATGTTGCAATATTCGGCTGAATATCGCTTCAGTATTTGGCTTACCAAATATTCAGCTTTCTGAAAATTAACAACTAACATATATTAACTTTAATGCACTCCGATATTTTTTTATGGACAATTCCCAATGTTCAAAAGTTTGATGAGGCAAAAGCAAGGAGGTATTAATTCATTGATGTGTACAAAGGAAAGTACTGTGCAGTTTTGTGCATGCTTTTGTACGTTAATCTGACGCGTGTTGAGTGCCTTGTCATAAGGATAATGATGAAAAGTGTTAGCATGACTACAAAGTGATTTAGCATTTCATTTAATACTTTGAACATGCGTGCCTTGATAATTCTGTGTCTTTGATTTCTTGTGCATAAGGCTGTCCACAAATTTCATGCTTGGGGGAGGTTGTTGAAATTGTGATGAGGGCAAGAAAGGAGGTAACTAGTGCAAAAGTGACATCACTCAAATTTATTATAATAAAAGGACTATATTCTGTATACGGTGCTTTGTTTACATGTCAATGGTTTGTTTACAAATCATTGGCGAACAATCTGACGCGAGAGTGAGCGATGCACCGCCAACTGCCGGTGGTAGTTGTGACTGGCAACCATAAAGAATACGTGTTTCGTCAGGTTTGGGAATTTGAAATTGTTTGCTTTATTTATGGAAGGGAATGAAATGTGTTATGTTAATATAAGAAAAGAATTTGTGGGTGTTTGTTAGAAATATAGTACGTTATAAGCCGGTGGGTGTTGGGGACATTTCTGAGCGGTTATTTACCAAAAAAATAGAGGTAAGTGTTCTTTTTTAACGAATCTTTCGATGTTTAAGGTTTTTAATGTGAATTTTAAATTGATATTTGAAGTGTTTATGTTTTCGTAAGTGCTATTCTAATCATACTGACTTTATAAGAGGTGTACAACTAGGTTGTTCAATCCACCGATGTTTTTTTGAGTTGAAAACGGGCCAGTGTTTGCCCAGTTTACATTAGCTGTACAACTAGGTTGCTTAGTTCACTGTTGTTGTTTTTTTTTTTAGTTAAAAACGGTCCTCTGGTTGCGTAGTTTACATAGCTGTACAACTACGTTGCTGAATCCACTGAGGTTTTTTTAGTAAAAAACGGTCCACTGGTTGCATAGTTTACATAGCTGTACAACTAGGTTGCTGAATCCACTGAGGTTTTTTTAGTTAAAAACGGTCCACTGGTTGCATAGTTTACATAGCTGCACAGCTAGGTTGCTGAATCCACTGAGGTTTTTTTAGTTAAAAACGGGCCACTGGTTGCCTAGTTTAGATAGCTGTACAGCTAGGTTGCTGAATCCACTGAGTTTTTTTTTAGTTAAAAACGGACCACTGATTGCCTAGTTTAGATAGCTGTACAACTAGGTTGCTGAATCCACTGAGGTTTTTTTTAGTTAAAAACGGTCCACTGGTTGCTCATTTTTAGTGGAATATATGTGCAATTTTAATGTGCTGATAGTGAAAAATGGTTGGCGACTGTCGCCATGTTTACATGGGGTGGGCACCGGCTTGTATGATTTTACCTAATAAAATTATTGTGATTAATAAATGATTCTAAGTAGTTAGTAATTTCTATTATTTTTAATGTGTACATAATTTCATAAATGTTTATACAGTTACTGTGACAAATGAAAAAAAATGGCAATTCTATTTTAATTAAGCCGATATTGAAGCATCTGTTTTATAAAATTCAATCTGTTTTATACTAATAGAACCCGTTATCCGGAATGGTTGGGACCGGGTGTATTCTGGATAACTGGTTGGGGATTAACATGACATCTACTGATTTGATTGGTAACATAAATGTTACTCTCCATTTGTGATTAGAATTAAGCATTAATTGTTAATATCCTAAAAAAAATAATATTAAAAAACTCTTAATATGATCAAGATAAATAAAAATCATTTACAGAGAAAGCAGTAAATATATAACTTTTTGTAAACTTAATCATGCACTAAAGAAATAAATAAAATACCTTACCAGATTACTTACTTTATAAATTCTAGCAGTAGTACTCAAAATAAAAAAACAAAAACATAAGAAATATTTAAAAAAACCTCATTTTTTGCTTTTCTTTCGGAAAAAAATAGGAATTTAATCGATCGAAAAATGATTCTGGATAACTGGTTTCCGGATAAGAGGTTCCATAATGTATTTTGTTCCATAAAGTGAAGACAAGATTCAGAGGAAAATAACATTAATCAAATTCCATAATTACTATTGATTCCCATTGCTCTTTCATCTTAATATTTTTTCGGGGGCCCCATTTTTCTGAAAACTATTTTTTTAAACTTCAATATCTACTTTTGTGAATTTTCATACTCAGTTTTATAAAAGTAACTTTTTTTTCTTACCATAATTTCCTGCATATTACCGTAGTTTATTTACCATATTATACTTACCATAGTTTTACCGCATAAATAATTACCGTAATATAATAATAACCATAATAATATAATTAATACCGTACAATACCTGTAATAATTAATAACTACTGTATTACCCGTACCGTATATATAATAATTACCATAGTTTCCTGCAATAATCCACACCGGCGGATAATCTTTAGCAGACTACCAATTTTTTTCACAAACTGGACTTTTAATCCTCATCGATATCAAAATAAAATACAGTTCATGTAACATTTATGATACGTAAATTATAAAATAGTTTTTCTTTTTGTTAAAAATGCATATATATAGTGGAAAAATTCAACTTATATTTCATGAGCTCCACTGGGTTTTGTCTTATATCCAAAAATTCACTGAAAAAAGAAGTACAGGAACTGAGCTCCGTAATTAATACCTGATGTAGTGCTTTGTTTCCAAACTGCAAGTATGTTTTCATGTAATGCAGTGTGACATGTGACAAGGAGGGCCGGTGAAGCATAACACACTTTGTCATGGATATTGAGTATGAATTTGGAATTTTTTATGATCTGAGGAAAGGTAGAATTAACCTTGTACAGGCCAATATTCCCAATTAGGGACATCGAATTAAAATTTTATTAAAAAATGAAATTTTATGAATATTGACTTGAAAAAATTAGCAGATAAAGTTAAAAGATGATTTGATTTTTTTAAATAAAATTTGCATTTGTATCATTGTTGGGAAACTGGGGGAAAAAAATCATGAAAATGGCATTTTCATAAATTTTTACATATCTTGATACACCCCCCCCCCCCTCCCTAGTCAGATAAATGTAGACGCACGCCGGGCGCGGATACATTCAAAGGTCTAGCAGATAGTTTTCCGGTAATTCCAAGTTTTTATTTTATTTTATGCGTAGTTACCTAAAAGAAATATATTTTTTAAGTCACTATAGCCCAAACGCATTGCACAGATGTGTGCGCATATGCATATACACGTGTTCATATACACACTATGTATTTAGCTATCACGAACTATTATGAGTTTGCAGATAGTTATGGATTACGTGCGCAGATAGTTTTATCTTTTATCTGACTATGCCCCCCCCCCTCCCTCTCTTTAAACTTAATTAAAATCGTTACTTAAATTTAAAAATAAATCTTTTATTAATTTTTAATATTTCACTTATTACAGTAGAGAGCCAGAAATCCGCACAGCTTGGGACCATGGCTTATGCGGATTTTAGGATTTTGCAGATTTCGGGCCATAAAAGATAAATCATTACATTTCTGATTTTAAAAAAAGTAGAATACAATTACAATGAAATAAAAACAGTCAAAAGTATTTCACTTATATTTTCTCATTAAATACAAAAGCATAGAGAGAAAAAAGAAAAAAATTACATGAAGACTAGCAAAGCAAATGGTTTCAAAATTTCCTTTTTCTAATTTTGAAAGCATGTTCTATGGTGATTTGTTTTAAAATATCTTTTTTTCCTACTTTCAGTTTCTTTTCTTTCATTTCTTTATTTATTTTTGCAAATTGTATATTATCATTAATTCTTGTTTTGTTACAGAACTTTGCTGTTCTAAAAATTTAAGCTTTCTTCTCCTAACTTTAAACTTTTATCAAATAAATTTTATTATTATTATTACCCAAGTTTTCATCATCAGAATCATATTTATCTGGATTCAAGACACTTTTCAACAATTTCATCACTGGTGGGTGACTTCAAATTTCATTATTTACATCAGAGAAGGTGTGCGGATTTCGGACGTTTGCGGATTTTAGGTCGGCGGATTTTTGGCTCTCGTCTGTATTTAAATTCCCCATAAATATATTCAGTTTTTGAAACCAATGTAAATTATAATCAGAAATGGCCCATGCTCCCAATTGGGAACACAGTGAAAATTGCATTTTAAAACAATTTTCCCCCATATGTAAATAACTAATATCCATTAACTAATGCATTTGAAGATAAAATATGCAAAAAACTAATTTAAATTATTCCTGGATACATCTCAATGAAGTCTGTAAAAGGTTAAGTGTGTTAATTGAATATTGTTAACCAAGATCATAATTTGAAAGTGAAGGGACATGAGAATGAGTAAAAATGTACGTCTCAAGACCATCTAAAAATTCAAAAAATGAAATGCAAAAAATTGAGGTAAATAACTACTTTTCTGTATTTAAATTTCTTCGGTTGTTCGATTTTTGTTAATAAGCCAATGACTGAGCATTTTTGATTGTGTATGCAGCACATGGTTGCACCACATATGAGTACTTTTAACCTCTTCATTCGAAAACATTCATGCAGCTGACTCAGTTGAAACAGCTCATCCAAGTTCACAAGGGAGAGAAGCCCCATGTTTGCAGTGTGCACCAAAAAGCATTCAGTCAGAAAAGTGGCTTGGAAAATCATCTCCACATTCACACAGGAGAGAAACCTTTTCTGTCTAATGCATGCCAGCAAACATTTTCTCAACCAAAGCCGTTGAAAATACACCAGTGCTCTCACACGAGAGAGAATCTGTGTGTTTGCTATGTGTGAAAAAACATTCACACACCTGAATATATTGAATGGACACTTGCACATTCACACAGGAGAAAAGCTTTATGTATGTGGTGTGTGTCAGAAAGCATTTATGCAGAAGGCGAGTTTGAAAAATCATCTGATTGTCCCCACGCGAGAGAAGCCACATGAGTGTAATGTGTGTCAGAAAACATTCCAACAGCTATCTCAGTTGAAACAGCACATCCAGGTTCACACGGGAGAAAAACCCCATGTTTGCAGTGTGTGCCAAAAAACGTTCAGCCAGAAGAAAATCATGGAAAATCATCTCCGCATTCACACAGGAGAGAAACTTTTTGTGTGCACTGTGTGTCAGAAAGCATTTTATCAGCCAAAGTATTTGAGAGTACACATGCACTCTCACACAGGAGAAAAGCCTTATGTTTGCAGCGTGTGCCAAAAAGCATTTGCATAAAAAAGTATATTAGATCTGTTTTTCCGCATTCAGGAAGTATTCTCTCGTAGGCATACCTATAAATGTCACCTTCACATTCACACAGGAGAGAAGCCTTATGTATGTGATGTGTGTGAGAAAGCTTTTACACAGAACAGCAGGGTTTCAGACCCACTCACAAACCCAAAAGTACGCAGGTGGTTTTGGGGGTTTTATTAAAAATTAACAAAATTTTTCCTTTCTTTAATTTAAATCATTTGTTATTTGACATGAAATACATATAATATTACCTACATAACTTAGTGCATTATATCAGATAAATATAAATATGCCAGTTTAATTTTTTTATAATTATTTTTTCCATCTTGAACATAAAGAATAATAACCTTTTTAAAAATAATACCTTGAGCCAATTCTATCTGCAATACTTGTTTTGAAATGAATAGGTGTAGAATGCTGGCAGGGATAACTTAGTAATTTATCTCTTTAATAAATAAGTTTTTAAGTACGAATAAAATATGTAATAATCAGTATAGTGACCAAAAAAAAAAAAAACTTTCAGAGATAAGAGAAGAATGGGACATGCCTCTCTCTTACAGCTTACAAGCATGCATCTCAAGAATGAATTCAAGTTCAAGAAACCATCCTATATTCATTAGTAGCTGCATTACTTTAGTACTGAGAAATATAAAACTGATTCATTACACATTGTTTATGTGGGATTAAATATCAGACATATTAATTCTAGATTTTTTAAAGTAAAAAGGAATATATATATATATATTACAAGCGAAAATGAATAACTATAAAGAAAATTATTTAATAAATTGTATTTATCTGCAGTAAGTTGGCTTGCAAAGGGTTTACTGACTTATATTCTAATTAGGAAATATTATAACTATGACTTAAAAAGCATAAAGGTGAAAAAAAAATTAAAAGTTCATAAATTTAAAAAGTAACAGAAAACAGCCAATCAAAAACAACATAATTTTCTAAGTGAACAATAATATACTTTTATCTATGGTCATAAAACAAATTAGGAGCCCTTTATAAATGTCAGCAGAAAAAGATAGTACTGTATTAAAGTTGAAGATATTTTTTATTTTAATTAATTATTATTTTGTAATGAAAGTTTTCTTTTACACTAAAATTATTCTGTTTTGAAATAAAATCATAAAATTTAAATCCAAAAACTGTTATATTACAAAAAAATCTTAATAAAATTCAAAAATACCCAGTAAAACCCTGCAGAAGGGTAACTTGAGAGCTAGCTCACCTGCACACTCATATGAAAAAAAAAAAAAATCTTAGAATTACAGTGTTTGTCAAAAGTATATACTCAACAAAGTGTTTTGAATGAGCATCTCTGAGTTTACTTAAACGAATAGGCGTATGTATGCAAGATGTGTCAAAAAACATTTTCTCATTTTTGTGAATTGGTGTATATGTGCAGTTGACTTGTCCATCACAAAGCCGATTTTAATGGATTGCTCTTGATGTCTTAACTTTTAAACTGATTAGACTACATATACATATCATTCCAATTTAAGAACACTCTTAGGGTCATCATTATTACTTTTCACCAGGGTTGACAAATTGGCAGCCCCATTTTGCCCAGGAAAGTGGGTTTTTTAAAGATAAAACTTTGATTTGCTACATTTTTAAAAGAAATATCTAGATAATAATTTAATTTATTGTAAAAGTAGTTAATTTCTTACAAAATTTTAAGCTTTATTTCCATTGATTATTTTTATCGTTAATGAATCTAAAATCTATTTTGCTTGTATGAAAAATAGCAAACTTTCTTTTCTACCAGCCTTAATATTTTAAAGTATTTTTGGTAATTTTAGAAATTTATGTCATAAGATTTTCTACCACCAAATAAATAGTTTCTGTAAAATAGATGTTTTTAAAGATTGTATGTAATCATAAGCATGTTGTAAATTATAGAAAGATATGCTCATCCATCAATTAATTTTTCTTAAAAGAAAAAATGTGTTTTTGCAAACATAATAACCAATATTTCCTCATTTGTGTATGGAAATGACAACCATTCAAATATATAATCATAATTTCTTGGGTATTAATAAATGCATGTCTGGTTCAACTGAAAGTCGAAATTAGATTATATCGCCTGTTGACAGATCAATAACACAAAATAAAGTACATGTGTGGGTCATTCCGTGTTACATGTTTGACATTTTTAAAAACTTTTTTTCTGATTAATCAAGGATTTTTCAATATGTTGCTTATTCAAAAATCCAAACAAAAGCTCTTTAAAATAATATACACTTTACCCAACTGACTTCTTTTATGCAAAAAACTATCATTTTGATGCAATAGTTATTTTTTAAATAGCTTTTTTAACCCTTTAAGGCGCAGTGATCCCGCTCTGGGAACACCAAACTCTGACGTTTTGACTGTTGCCAGTCACGAAGAGTAGATTTGATTTCTATAAAAGTAGTTGTGGGTGACATAGCTCCACGAGAATCCTTTACTTTTTAGCCCATCATTTCCCGTTAAAAAATGGTAACGATTCTTTTTAACAGCACTGGCATCTGCTGAAAAATGGAAGAATGCGAGAACATCCAGATAGATTGCCCAATGCTGAAAAAAGGGCAGCCGTTGCCATTGCTCGACTTAACGACCAGCAAGATGGTGGACAATCGTAACATTCATAGTGTGCCACAGATCTAAAGACCCTTTTTTTTATGCAGCTGGCTGTGTGCGTGCATAGCCAGCTCGTATTTAGCTTGTAAAAGGCGAGGACATAATGCTAGTGCTATGAAATAGTAACAGAATTTTTTGTTTGTTTGTTTGTTTCTCTGTCTCTTATTTTAAGTTAAAATCGAAATTGGCAAAATTTTAAAGTTAAAAAGATAATTTAGGGGGACCCTTTCTGTTGGGGCTCGGGCTTTTCCCAAATGCCCTGCCAGAAACCAGTCCCTACAAATGACCAAAATGAAAGACACAGCAGTCAGATTAGTTAAATTTTATGTTATTTTGCTTTTAAAAGAATTAGGTTCTTACTGTTCATTCATCAGCCATTTGCTTAAATTTTGAAAATAGAATGTTAGGTGTCTCAAAGATTTTGAATAGTTAAAATACTATTGGTTTCAATTATTAATTGGTGTGTGTGTGTGTGTGTTTGAAATTTCTTATTGTCTAATAAATGACCATTTTGTATAATTAACCCTTTGCATCCTGAATTATATTTCAATTTTGAAACTGGCAGCTCCCACTGCTTTTGAGTCTTTTGTTTAAAAAAATACTGGAACTGAAAAGTAGGACAGCTTAAAATGAACCTGCAGAATCTTAAATGTGAGGATTTTGCATTTGATAGTGTGTGTGTGTGTTTAGTCTATTGGTTTATGCTTCAAGAAATCTCAAATGAAGCTTGACAAGTGAGCTCTCAGTATGAAAACTGATGTCGAGTCATGCTCGATATAAAAGTGCAATGGACTTAACTAATAAAAAGAAGTAACCTTTGTTACGTAGCTGCAGTGTTATTATTCTCTTTTTAAATTCTAATTTTTTTTGTTTGTTTTATTGCAGATAAGGAGCTTTTCATCTATATTGGCTTTGTGTCAACAGCTTAGTTGTGCATTTGACTATCTTTAATATCTTCATTGTTTTTCATTTTTTGATAAAACAATTTGTTTCTTGTGAAAGTATTTTGAAATGATGTTGAGAATCTGATAACCATTAATTCATAATATCAATATTTATATTAACTCTGTACTGTTATAATAATGTTATATTCATATTTTGTATCTGAGCATCTAGTGTAAATAAGTAAATGAATTGCAGAAATTGAATTTTTCAGAAATAACAATCAAGTGTTTGTGATAAATATCAATTTCTAAATAAATACTCTAAGTTAAAGTGGATAGATTCAAAGTTTTTATCTTGAATCATTTTATGTTCTTATTCTTAATAAAGAAAGAACTGTGCAGATTGTCGTGAGATAGAGAAGGAGATATTGTCAGAAACAACATACATGAAAGAAATTTTCAGTTTCTTAAGACTGAATTTTTTCTGAGCCATAAAAGTAGTGATATAACTGTATATATATGAATGCAGCTATAATGTACAGCTGAATGTACTTGAAAGAAAAGTTTGATTTTTAAAAGAAAGTTTTCTTTTACATGCCTGCAGTAGTTTTAATTGAGTATTCAGTTTCAGCCATCATCTCTTGGATCAAATGGAGGAAAAATCATGCACAAGTGAAGTGAGAGGGGGATTATCCTCTGAACAGCAGAAGCCAGAAGAAGATGTTTGTGTTGACACGGTTAAGACAGAACATGTGTGCAGTGTATGCCAAAAAGCATTTTTTAACAAGGGAGGTTTAGGTAGCCATATGCGTACACATATTGATAAAGACTCTTATGTGTGTGATGTATGTCAAAAAGCTTTCAAAAACAGGAGTAAACTCAATGTGCACTTCAGTGTTCACACAGGCGAGAAGCCTTACGTTTGCAGCGTGTGCCAAAAAGCATTTTCTTGGCGGAATCACTTGGCTGTCCACCAACGTATTCATACAGGAGAGAAGCCATACGAGTGTGATGTGTGTCATAAAACATTCAGGCTGCTGCACCATTTAAAAATGCATCTCATAACTCACACGGGAGAGAAGCCCCATGTTTGCAATGTGTGCCAAAGAGCATTCACTCAGAAGCAACATTTAGAAAGTCATCTCCGCATTCACACAGGAGGGGAAGCTTTTGTGTGTAATGTGTGCCAAAAAGCATTTTATCAACAAAAGGATTTCAGATTGCACCAGCTCTCTCACACGGGAGAGAATCCAAATGTTTGCAGTGTGTGTGGAAAAACATTCACAGATATGAGTCATTTGAAATACCACCAACGTACTCATACAGGAGAAAAGCCTTATGTATGTGATGTGTGTCAAAAGGCATTCACTCAGAGATCGAATTTGAATCTACATCTCGCTGTTCACATGGAAAGGAAGCCACATGAGTGCAATGTGTGTCATAAAACATTCACGCAGCTGCATAGTTTAAAAAAGCATCACATGACTCACACGGGAGAGAAACCCTATGTTTGCGATGTGTGTCAAAAAGCATTTGCTCATACTAATAGCTTCACTCGCCACAAGCGTATTCATACAGGAGAGAAGCCTTATGTATGTGATGTGTGTCAAAAAGCATTCCTCCAGAGATCGAATTTGAATCAACATCTCGTTGTTCACATGGAAAAGAAGCCACATGAGTGCGATGTGTGTCATAAAACATTCACACAGCTGCATGCTTTAAAAGAGCATCGCATAACTCACACGTGAGATAAACCCTATGTTTGCGATGTGTGCCAAAAAGCATTCACTTGGAACGAGATCTATCGAAAACATATCCGCATTCATGCACAAGAAGAATCTTAATTTGGGCTTTCATATCCAAAAGCACTTACTTGACAATGTATTTTGATTAACCCTTTCAATGTTCTCTCAAGCCAATAGCCATATGTGTACTCACTTCGAAAAACCATTTTCTAATTTTTGTGTATTGAGAGAATACCAACATTTATTCATATTACTGAAGTCTAAAGGCTTTATTACACGGGCAAAATTTAGAGCACTTTTGGTTGCAGAAACCAGTTGCTGCAATTCATTCCCACAAGTCAGTGAGCGCAGATAAGCACGCAGGGTTGCCATAGTAAAAAAACTCTGCTGTGTTCACAAAAGCCGGAGATTCACCGAATTGGCGGTTCCTAGAGCATGTAATTATAAATAGCATATCGTTGGTTTGCTTATACCTCGTGTATCTTCGGATCGGATTGATATTTATTTTTCTTTTCCCCTATCTAATGAAAACCAGTTTGCATGTCAATATTCTATTTCACGGACACTTTGTTATTGTACACGCTCATCCCTTTCACTGGGAACTGTGTTCCTGACTCTGACTCTTCCGCCATCTTGCGTTGTGACGTAGAAATAGGAAGCACTACGATTGGCTGGAATTCCGGCAACCTGCAATTTTTTCGCCTCTGAATTAAAAAGTTGGAGTTGACTGTTCCCTAGGTAACTGAGGGAAATTTCCAGGAAAGAGGTTTCTGCAACTGGTTGCAGCAACCACATCGCTCTGAAATTCCTTCGTGTAATAAGGCCTTTATACAGTAGATGACTCGAAATCCACACAGCTTGGTTCGAGACCTTAAGCAGATTTTAGAATTTTGGGGACTTTGACTCATAATAGGAAAATTTTTCAGTTTCCCTTCATTTCCACTAAGATAATTCCAAAAAATTATAGACAAAAGAAAGGTAAAGCTCATTACAATTCTTATATTACAGTCAGAATAATACAAAAATACAGAGGAATAGTACTGTAAACAAAAGTATTAGATTATATACAAATTATTTAAACTTTTTAACCCTTTGAGGCGCTACCCTTTCCCAATGCTGAAAAAAAAGCAGCCGTTGCCATTGCTCGACTTAACGACCAGCAAGATGGCAGACGATCGAAACGTGCATCACGTGCCACAGATCTAGAGACCCTTTTGGAACAGCTGGCTGTGTCAAAAAAGGGTCTCTAGATCTGTGGCACGCGATGCACGTTTCGATCGTCCGCCATCTTGCTGGTAATTAAGTCGAACAATGGCAACGGCTGCCCCTTTTTTCAGCATTGGGCAATCTTATCCAGCTGTTCTCGCGTTCTTCCATTTTTCGGCAGATGTCAGTGCTGTTAAAAATAATCCTGACCACTTTTTTTTACGGGAAATGACGTGCTAAAAAGTAAAGGATTCTCGTGGTTGCTATGTCACCCGCAACTATTTTTATAGAAATCCAATCTATTCTTCGTGACTGGCAACAGTCAAAATGTCAAGAGTTTGGTGTCCTCACGGCGAGGACACCGCACGTTAAAGGGTTAACCATTTATTAAATAGTAGTTCAAGACTTGAGGATGTTCTAATTATAGTCTTTTTTTCGTACTGTCATTACTTCCTTTTCTGTAGCACGGCTTTGCTGCTCTACAAATCTGAGATATTTCTCTCTCAGTCCCAAACTTTCCATGAATGTTATTTTTTTCAGTGTATTGCTCATCCTCAGGGTTCTTACTTTGCCAGAGTCTGCATCTTGTGGCTGTAATTCGGTACATGGTTGCCACGAACATCAAAAGTCAGGGAAAATTTAAATTTATAGAGGAAAGTCAGGGGAAGCTCCAGTTCGTTCAGGAAAAATATATTGAAACTTAACCGTTTGAGTCCGAAGCTGTTGGAAGTACAGCTAATGTGCTTCCCAGCCTCATCTTATCACCCTTTATATGTCTAATATCCACCTGTACAATAGTTCAATTTAACAAGTAAACAGCTTTTCTTCTAATTAAAATAAAGCCTGAAGTTTTGTAATTAAAAATAATAAAGTTTCATTAATGTTTAATAAGTTTTGATAAATTTCATAATACCTGAAATAATTTAATTTCAACTAGCATTCAATCTATGCAGAAACTGTACACCTTCTGACATTTTGTTTTGGCAGCCATCTTGGCTTGCAATATGTGTTGATGTGTCAGGCTTGTGTGCTGGTGCTTTACTGCACCACACAAACTGGGTGACAGGCTTGTGTGCTGGTGTTCAAGTGCCTACTCCACATGAAAATGAACTATCGGATGTCTTTCCTACATCCTTATTGGGCATGCAGCAAGTGTGCAACTAAACTTGGATTGTTCTAGGAGCTTCTTTGATGACATCACTGTGGGTGTATAAAAGCAGTGGCTTTTCTGTTTTCTGCACAAAGTTGATGAGCTGGTTCTAAGTGAGGGTGGGAGTTTGCCTTCTCCTCCTCCCTGATATAGGTATAGGTATATCTTAGAAATGGTTAGGTTAGGGGTTTACCTTTTGTAAAATGTCAGAAGGTCTAGTGATAGTAGTTAGCTAAAATGTTGTTAAGTTTGTCTGTTAATTGTTGCATTTTACTAATATTGTTCTTTTAATGCTGTTCATAAGGATTGTTGTTTATTCTAATAAATTAACTTTTTCTTTATACACTGGTTCGTGTGATTTATGATGATACACATGTTAACATTCAGATTCTAGTAAACTTTGCAGAGCATTTGACTGAAGGGTAGCTGATTGTTTTTTGCTCAGCCCCTACAGAAGCTGTTGTTCCTGGGGAACAAAACATCGTGAGGTCCTACGTCTGCTTCCCAGAGTTAAATTTGAAAAAAAACAAAGCCATAAGTAGGCTAAAATATTTTTATTAAGTAACAAGTTCTACTTACAAGTCATGACAATAATTATGACATTTTACGGGACACAGGATACAAAACATTTCTACGGTCTCATGAGCTAGAAAACATTTTAAAGAATTTTAAAAGATATTTAGCTAAATTCAAAACTAACATTTACATTTCTGCAAAGCTCATGCAACTAGCGTAACAGGCCGATACTACGGCAAAAAGGATTTAACCTAAAGTTCCATATAATCAAAAGATGTCTGCAAGGTCGCAGTATAAATTAAATTACGTTACATTACTTTAAACACGGCTTACAGCCGCTGGCTGAACTTCGCCCTATGCACCCGGCTCCCTCTCTGCTGCTGCTGGGCAAGCAACTAAGATCGAGAGCTTTTATACAATGGTAGAATACTGCTAGCGGACGTGGCGTCCAATCAGAGGCCGGCGCACACGGGAGCGAAGATATTAGCATATGGCGAAATCTTGAAACATTTGCATACTATTTGCAAACGATTATGCTTTCTCATAAATAAAGCAAAAAATGCCATTCCAGTTAATATTTAATGCATTTATCATTTTCAAAAATAAACATATTAGGTGTTGTACAGTAGAAAATATCTGTTTCTGTCAAATTGACCGTTCTGTTTCACTACCATTCTGTTACATTCTTGTGTAACATAGTAGACAAGTAACTCTAAAAGTAGGGTTATAGACTAAATTTCAAGCAATAATAAAAATAAACTTCATAACTTATCTATTGATTCCCAGAAATTTATTCTTTTACAATTTTTTATTAAATAAAAATTTAAATGTAACATAGTGGACAATTACTTAATGTATTCAAGTAATGATAGACATGTAATGCAACCTACCTTGTTCTTGGAAATTTTATCGAATATGGCTGACTGCTGGTGAATAGTAAACACTTCAGGCAGTTCAGTGGTGCTACCACCTTTTATGTAATATTATATTATTATTATTATTTAATTTGCTGTACAGAACGGACATAACAGAGTTGAATAAAATTTGGGGCACAGACAAAAAACTAATTTTCTCAAAAAAAAAAAAAAAAGATTTTTTTGTCAGTCTTTTTTAGAAGTGTTTCTCTGCATATAATTAAACTGATTATTTTAACTCTTAACCAGCTTATAGTAAATATGTTTGAGTTATATAAACTTCAGCATAGGACATCCAAGTTTTTCTCTCTTTAATGGGTTTGTTTTTCTGTCTCATGTTTCTTGTTTTTAGCTATTAAAAACTATTATTGTGGATATCGTACTTCATCTAGAATTTAAAGGAAAATATTCAACAAAACAAAATAGAACAAGGAATATAAAACAAGTATGGTTACATGTAAAATATTCACCATTGTTTAAATAAAAAATCATATTTTTCAAACATGGTTTTTACCATTTTTTTCGGAATGACACACATTAGAGATGAGGTGTGATAATTGTGTTCAGGCTCGGGCTCCTGCAAAATTTTTCCTTTATTGAACATACTTCTGGTAAACAGATTTAAAAAGTATTTCATGGGAGAAATAAATGTACTAAACATGTTTTTTAAAGTTATTTCATTCCTATCAACTAAATTTTTTTTAAATGCAGATTTCTTAAATATATTATGGAAAATTTCTTTTTTGAGCGTGTTTTAAATATAACATTTTTTAATGTCACTATTATGAAATTTATGACTCACATTTTTCTGCATCTAATTCTAAAAAATATCAAAGTACCACAAATGTTCAACACTGATGTGACTGCTCAAGAGAATTTTTGATAAAAATTGAAATGTTTTTATTATTATGTGATAAACTTAAATGTAAAGAAATGAAATTAGAAAGTGCATAAAGAGCTTGCTATTATATTTCTCTTTAATTTTCACAAACAGCAAAATTTATGATACTCTATCAATGAAGTAATTGACTTTTATTTATCTATTAGCTGAAATTTTGGGCTCGGTCACCAACTTAAATAAAGCCCATACAGTAGAGATGAGTTCGAGAATTCATCTCTACTGTACATGCAATGTGTGTCAAAGCATACACTCAACAAGAAGAACTGATGATGCACATCTGTTCACACAGTCGTGTATTACCTGCTTGTCTTATAGCAACAGTCTCTGAAGTGACTGTGCAGTCAATACTTTTTGAGACACATTGCAAGCATTCTCTTGTGAATGCGGAGGTTTTCAAACAAAAAGTTGTTTTGAGTAAATGCTTCCGAACTCGGATACAAGCATCTGGCTTGTCCTCAGTGTCTGTGCAGAGGTGTTAAATCAAAAAATATTTTTCCTAACAAAGCTATTTTAGCATACACCGCAAACATAAGGCAAACAAATAATATACCTCAGTGTACCTTATCGGGTATGTGGAGACGAAAATTGGGTCTGTTTAGTCACCCCTTACAAGTCGAGTAGTATACAATTGAATAAAATGGCTCCTTCACAAAAATACAATCAATTAAAATGGCTCTTCATTGGCATTTTAATATATTCTACTAATTATTTTAACAAAAAATTACTTTTATTAAAAATTAGTATGAAAATTCACAAAAATAAGCAAGTTTTACAAAAATGGGACCTTAGAAAAAATTCCTGGATCGACCTCTGCTTGCGATGTGTGCTAAAATGTCTTTACTTGGAAAAATTTTTATTTAACACCTTCTGACTGATACTGGGAGCAATCCTTATGTTTGTTCGAAAGCATTTCTCCAAAAAAAAATTTTGTTTGAACACATCCACGTTCATACTAGAGAAACTTTTATGATTGCAGTGTGTCTCACATAGCATTGACAGTGCAGTCACTTGAGTGACCATTGCCTAATTGAGGAGAGAGAAATACAGGGCTAAACTTGTGTTTATGCACAAAGAATGACTGTGTAAAATGCCCTAAAGGTTTTATTATCCATCTCCTCTACGACTTGAAGCTTGCTTCGTTTGCTCCTTGATAATTTCCATCTTTTCAATTTCCTTGTGCATTTAAAAATATTTCAAAGCTCATTACCTACATGTATCAAAAAGATATATTATAGGAGTGGACACTCTCAATAGCTGCTATGCTAGATTTTTGGTACCCCAAATAAGTTTCAATTATGTAAACATTGGAAATCTAGTGACGTGCAGCGATCGTAGCGGCAAAAGAATAGAGCATTTCCCTTGCTGGTTGATAACTAATTTTACTTGTTTTTAATTTTCCTGCCTAGCATGTGAACGAGATTATGAACGCGAGCACTAAATTTAAATTGTTTTTTTCCCTTTTGCTTACATAGTTGCCTTAGTAACAAATGAATAAAAAAAAGAAAAGAAATGTTATATCTTAAGATTATTAAAATATTGAGTTTATATTGTTAACGAGTACGTATATCGTGGCTCACAGAAAAGAAGTTTTCATCTGCCTCGGTATATATTTACATTAGAAAATGGTTAATTCATTACTGAGTTCTTTATGTAACATGAATTTAATATTTTAATATGAGTTTTTTAGCGGCAATTTAAAGCTGTGTTAAAATTTGTTGCAGCGTGAAATAAATCTAAATACTGCTTGTTTGAGTGTGGTCGTCATTATATAAATAAACACTTTTTAAATATTGCATTCACACATACTACATTCTTCTAAATTTACTACCATTTCTTAAAATAGAACTTTTGGGCAAAATAATCACACGGCATTACATACATAATATTACTCGCTTCGAAATTATTGTCTATATTAATTACGAAATAGTATTCTAAGATAATTATGTAATTAAAACACACCTGAAGCCAGAAATTATTATATCCGACGTTCATAAGTCTATATATTTAATTTTTTAAAGTTCTGCTAATTCGACGATTTCCATTTACTTCGCCTCAATGGAAGTATAAACAATCTGAGATGCGCAGTTACCCAGTGTGCGTAGCGTCATCTGTTTGCAACAACGGTGTTATCCAACTTTCTAAGAGAAGGGTCCACTCCTATAAATTTACTTTCGTGCATGTACATACAGAATACATGTAGCTCAGGAAACACCTCCACATAGCACGCAAGTTTTTATGTACTCAATCACACATTAACCGTTGCTTTGTTGTGCAACTTATAAGTGTACCTATCTTTGTGATATGTCAGAAACTATTGACAACGCCTATCAAAAACATTCCAATCTTCGAGGTTCTGATTAAAGCTGTGTTAAAATTTGTTGCAGCATGAAATACATAATATAGACTTATGTCCAATGATATATAGACTTATGTCCAATAATTAATATAGACAATCGAGATTCAACACACATTTTTGTATCTGTATACAAGAATGAATGTGCTTTATAAATGTGTATAAAGTCACTTTATTTTAATAAACATTCACTATTTGTCTATCTTGTCTTGCTTTAAATTTATCAACAAGATAAAGTTTGGAAACATGAGAATTTGTACGGTTAATATTAACCAAGGTTTATTTATTTGCTCCCAAAAAGTGTATTTTATTCTTCTTACTACTTCATAAGTGTAACTATCTTTCTGATTTGTCAGAGACTGTTGACAAAGGCCTATTAAAAACATTCCAATCGTGGAGATTCAACAGACTTCTTTGTATCTATATACAAGAATTAATGTGCTTTATAAATGTGTATAAAGACATTTTATTATAATAAACATTCACTATTTGTCTATCTTGTCTTGCTTTAAATTTATCAACAAGATTAACTTTGGAAACATGAAAACTTGTATGATTTATATTATAGTTCGGCTCTGTTTTCGTGGCGTCTGGCTTTGGTAGGTTCCATTCCAGAAGAGGAGCTGCCGTCAAAAAAGGGTCTCTAGATCTGTGGCACGCGATGAACGTTTCTATCGTCTGCCATCTTGCTGGTAGTTAAGTCCAGCGATGGCAATGGCTGCCCTTTTTTCAGCATGGGGCAATCTATCCAACTGTTCTCCAGTTCTTCCATTTTTCAGCAGATGCCAGTGCTGTTAAAAATAATCGTGACCATTTTTTTACGAGAAATGACGTGCTAAAAAGTAAAGGATTCTCGTGCAGCTATGTCACCCTTAACTATTTTTATAGAAATCAAATCTATTCTTCGTGACTGGCAACAGTCAAAACGTCATTTGGGTTGGGGTTCCCAGGGTGAGGTTGGGGTTGGGTTGAGGTTCCAGAGTTGGGTGTTCCCAGAGTGAGATCACTGCGCGTTAAAGGGTTAAATATTTTTTGTATCAATACGAATGCACACACACACATGTCCCACTTACTATACTTCAGCCGGTATTTATTGGATTGTTATGTTCCAGTTAGCATTTGCATTTTCTAACAAATTTACCTTGACTCTACTGCATATATGTGCAATAACATATAGTGGGGGGGGGGGGTTGCTCACTGCTTAAGTGATTTCAAACCTGTGTTATGCATCCACAATGCAGTTTGAAATAGATTAATTAATAAACCTCTCACAAATATTTACTTTTTTTAATATAATAATAAAGTTTAAATATATAACATAAATTTATTTGTTTACTGTAAAGTATGAAATAATACTCTACTGCCAAGATAAACTGCCAAGTCAAGTATCAGTTTTTACCAACTTATTTTTATTTTATTTTTTTTAATCAACTATATCACCAATTTCTAACTTTTCCCAACTGTGTTTCTGTAATTTTGCCAAGTGAACCAGAAATAGTTAATTATTTCTTTTTTTTTTTTTTAACAAAGTTCATCAGTTACGTATCTAATTTTGATAAGTTCAAAAGAATTTGGAAGTGTTAGGAGGGAGACTTTGTCCATTCCCATCGCAAGGTCCCTGCATAGTCTATTGATTTACACTTCAAAAAATGTCGAATAAAGTTTGACAAACGAGCTTCCGATATGAAAACTGATGTCCAGTTGAGTCAGCATAGGAGTGCAAATGGTTAATGGAAATAAAAGGAAGTAACATGCTTTACTTAACTGCAATGTTATTATTTTCTTATTAAATTCTAATTTTTTTTTTTTTTTTTATTGCAGACAAGGAGCTCTTCATCTAAATTGGCTTTGTGTCAACATCTTAGTTGTTCATTTGACTGTCTTTAATAACTTCGTGGTTTCTCATTTTTTGATAAAACAGTTTGCTTCTAATGAAAAAAAGTACTTTGAAATGGTAGAATCTGATAACCATTAATACATAATATCAATATTTGTATTAACTATATTTCTATATACTGTTACATTGATATTTTGTAACTGAGCATAACAAGTGTATTAATAGTGTGGATTGCAGAATTTCAGTTTTTCAAGAATAACCATCAAGAGTTTAAGATATTTATTAATTTCTAAATATATCTACTCTGAAATTCTTATCCTGAAACATTTCATGCTCTTATTCCTAGCAAAATAACTGTACAGATTGTAAGAGCAAGGAAAGGAGATATTGTGAGATACAACTAATAGTTCAAATTGTGTATTTAGTCTGACCCATCATCTCTGAGTTTAGAAAGGGTGATATAGCTGCGTATATAAATGCACCTATGACATACAGCTAAACCTATTTGAAATGAAATTTTAATATTTAAGACAATCTTCTTTTACTTCTCTGAAATAATTCATATTGAGCATTTAGCTTCATTCATTGTTTGTGATGTAGCTCTATGTATAAATGCAGCTATAACATACAGCCAAACATACTTTTAAAAAAATTTCATTTTTAAAAGACAGACTTTTCTTTAACCTTTTTGCAGTAGTTTAAATTGAGTATTCAGTTTTGTCCAGCATATCCTGTCTCAAATGGATGAAAATACATCCACGAGTGAGGCGAGTAAGGGATTATCCTCTAAACATCAGAAGCCACAAGAAGATGTTTATGCTGACACAGTAAAGAAAGAACATGTGTGCAGAATATGCCAAAAAACATTCTACAACAAGGGAGGTTTAGGAAGCCATATGCTTACACATATCGAGAAAGATCCTTATGTGTGTGACATGTGTCAGAAAGCTTTCAAAAAAAGGTGTGAACTCAGTGTGCACCTCCGTGTTCACACAGGCGAGAAGCCTTATGTTTGCAGTGTGTGCCAAAGAGCGTTTTCTTATCGGAATCACTTGACTGTCCACCAACGTGTTCATACAGGAGAGAAACCTTACGTGTGTGGTGTGTGTCAGAAAGCATTCACTCAGACAATGCATTTGAAACATCACCTCCTTCTCCACACAGGAGAGAAGCCATACGAGTGCGATGTGTGTCAGAAAACATTCACACAGCTGTCCCAATTGAAACGGCACATTCAGGTTCACACGGGAGAGAAACCCCACGTTTGCAATGTGTGCCAAAAAACATTCACTCAGAAACAACACATGAAAGATCATCTCCGCATTCACACAGGAGAGAAACCTTTTGTGTGCAATGTGTGCCAGAAAGCATTTTCTCAGCCAAAGCATTTGAGAATGCACCAGTTCTCTCACACGGGAGAGAATCCATATGCTTGCAATGTGTGTGAAAAAACATTCACACAACTGAATAGTCTGAAAGCCCACCAACATACTCATACAGGAGAAAAGCCTTACGTATGTGATGTATGTCAAAAAGCATTCACTCAGAGATCGAATTTAAATCAACATCTCCTTATCCACAGAGGAGAGAAGCCATATGAATGTGATGTGTGTCATAAAACATTTACGCAGATGCATAGTTTAAAAAAGCATCACCTTATTCACACGGGAGAGAAACCCCATGTTTGCAATGTTTGTCAAAAAGCATTCACTTGGAAGAGGGTCTTGGAAAGGCACGTCTGCATTCATACTAGAGAAGAATCTTAGGTTTGCCTTGTGCCTCTAAAAGCACTTGCTCGACAATTTATTTTGAATGAACATCTTTGTGTTCACTCAAAACAAAACCAAAATGTATGCAAGGTATTTTAAAAAGCATTTTCTCATTTTTGTGTATTCGAAGTACACAAATATTTATTCAGATTTGAGAAGTCGTATACTGTAAAAGACATGAAATCTGCATGACTTGGTTCCAGACCTGAAGCAGATTTTAAAAGTTTGTGGAGGAAACACCTCCACGTAACATGCAAGTTTTTTTGTACTCACAGAATCACACATTAGCCATTGTTTTGTTGTGCAGTTTATAAGTGTACCCAACTTTGTGATGTGTCAGAAACTATTGACAGTGCCTATTAAAAAATGTTCCAATCTTGAAGATTCAGCAGAAATCTTTGTGTCTGTAAACAAGAATCAATGTGCTTTATAAATGTGTATAAAGTCATTTTATTTTAATAAACATGCACTTTTTGTCTACCTTCTCTTGCTTTAAATTTATAGAAACATTAAAAGTTGTAAGATTAATATTAACTGGGGTTTATTTATTTGCCCTCCAAAATGTGTATTTTTTTCTTTTTACTACTACTTACAGTCAACCATTTGGGACGGTTGTAAGATCCATCTAAGATTTCATCAAGTAAAACTAACCCCTCCCCCCTTTTAAAAATTTCTGGACACACCCTTACATCTATCTTGAATATTCGGAACCTCTTCCAATGATTCTGGTTTCTACCAAGAGATACTAACCCGGACCAACTGTTTGGTATTAGAATGTGCTAGCGTTACATTGTGCAACCTTGCAACAGCTACTTTAAAAGGCTAACTGATTCTAAAAATTAGTTTTTAAGATTGAAATTTTAGTGGTGCAGTTTAAATTAGAGGGAAAATATTTTATTATTAAATTAAAATATAAAATAAATTTTTGGGAATCTTTCTTTCTTTCTTATATATTATTTTCTAGGAGTCTTAAGTGATTTTATTTATCTATTTATTGTACATAAATGCGAGTAATTTGTTAACGAATTGCTAGGTTCGATATATTACTCAGGGTTTTCTCTTCAAATTCATAAATTTCAGTCATTTAATATTGTGATAAATTAAATTTTTGAAAATCCCACCCCCCTCCTCCCCCCGCCTAAAAAAATAATTAAAAATAAAAAATTACTTTCTACGGGCTGATTTATTTTAGGGACCAAAATTATTTTCTAGGAATCCTCTTTTTTTTCTCTCAATTCGTTTGTAAAAAAGTGCTAATAGTTCCTTGAATTCATTAATAATCGTTTAAAGTATTAGATGTTTACGAGGTTTGTACATTACACCAGGGGTTCCTAAACTTTTAAGGTAACGGAACACTCACCAAATAGCTTTTATTTCATGGAACCCCACATCAAATGATTACAAATCTAAGACACTGCAATTTAAATAAAAATTTTAAACACTTTCATTCTTTACTTTAACTTTTAATGTGAAGAACGATACTGTTTCATTGTTTTTATTAATAATTGCTTTGTGGTTCGCTATTATGTCCGACAGTTGTATATGCATGTCTGGGATAGCATCCAATCTTGACCTTTTTTTTTTTTTTTTTTTTTGTATAAATGTAAAATGAGAAATCTATTATTGAGATAAAAAAGGAGCAATGTTAAGGTAGCCTCTTTGTCTACTTCAGGGTATTAGAAGTATGATATTCATCCTTAACACCAACCCAAAACTCATTCAGAGACTCAAGCATGTGTTTTAATCTGGATGAACTTGTAAGATCAATGAATGGTTCGTAATCCGGTTCAGTCAGCATCGCAGGTTGATCATAAATGGTTCTTGTACCCATTCGTTATTAATATCACTATCCGGAAAGTATCCTGACAAAGATTTCAGGAGATTTGCTAAATGTTCAGTGTTTTTCTTTTCTGCACAGGTAGTCCAGAAATTTAATTTTCTTTTAAAGTCTGATAATTTGTCTCACGCCATAAATATGATTGTCAATTTTCCATGCAAAAGTGTAGTAATTTCGTTGACATTTCCAAAAATTTCGGCAAGATAATCTAATTTTATAAGTCATTGCTCATCGTGCAATACATTGAAAATGGTTACAGTCTCTCTCAACACTTGTCTTGTCCCGTTTGGAAAACCTACAGCTTGTCATTAAGTTCATATAACCTAGCTATAACTTTGCCTCTTGAAAGCCATCGGATTTCGGTATGCAAGGGGAATTATTCGTATTGACTACACATTTTTGAACAATCTTGACTAGAGGGGATGCCTTTTCTCGTGATTGCCGATCTTTACAGCTTCATAATAACCGCGTTCTCCAAGCTCTTTCGTACGATGATTAATGGAAACTAGGCACGGACTGGCATTTGCTTGCTATGGACAGGTCTATAAAATGACAAGGGGGGGGGGCTTGATTTGTTCGCAGGGCATGGCGTTGTTGGCAGAGGGGTTGCCCACCCCAAGCAGAAAATTTCTAGAGGTGGTAAAACCCGTATCGTTGACATATTTTAGAGATTAAAATGTCTTGGAGTTTTAGGCAGTTTTCTCCAGATGTAACATGATTATGTCTTAAAACCATTTAAAATGCCATCCAACCAAGCCCTCCCCTCCCCTTCTCAGATATATTATTAAAACAAAAGGAGAAAATTTCTCTTTGCAAATTACTCAGGAGCTAAGTTAAACTGTTTAAAGTTACTCTAGCAGATTAAAAACAATAATAATTGTAAAATATGAAATGTTTCTGGAGAATGGGCTCAGTTATCTAAATAAATTATACTACAATAAATATACGACACTGAACATGGTAGACGGCTGAAGTGTTGAGGTCCTTCGTTCGGGCCCAAGCCCACCGCACAGTTGTCGACATCTGGCTCTTACATCTGGAGAAAAACTGCCTAAAACTCCATGACATTTTAATCTCTTTAAAATAAGTCAAGGATTGGCATTTTGCTGCCTCTAGAAATTTTCTGGCCGGGTCGGGTGCCCCCTACATCTTGCCACTGGGAAAATCCCCCTCTTCAAACACCCATAACATTTTGTTTCTCACTGAAATGTAAACATACCATTTCACAAATCTTTAAAAAGTGAAAGTACAACAAAAGTAAGTTTTTTTAAATATTTCAAAATTTGAGGTTGTTTCTTATCTTAAAAATTTCCCTGACGAATGAATCAGGAGGCTCTGAAGGGAGTCACTGGCTCCCCGAAAGGGGCACGTACCCCTTGAACTCCCTGCCTGTGCCTACTTCGATTATTTGAATAATCCGTGAAAACAAAAAAATAAAATTTACAACTGCCTTGGTTATACTTAACCAAAACATATTGAGACGAACATACGTACACATAAGTATAGGGAGAATGCTGTATTAATACATTAAAATATGCACTAGTTACGAAAAACAAGCCTTTAAAAAAGTATTACAATCTTTTGAAGATTCAGATAAAAAATAAATTAAGATATATATTTATTATTAATTTATTACATGTAGAAGAAGCGCCTAAAAATGCTTTACCAACTAATAATTTCCTTTTTTTTTTCGATATGTGCATGGATAAAGATACAATCTGTTTAAGCAAAAAAAAAAAAATTAAATCAAGCAATTTTGAGTCTTGATGCCTGCTTAATTGTATGGATTGGCCCTTTGAATCGCTCTGAGCTGTGCATGACACTAGCGCTGCGGCGGAAAAATGGCAACTACCGTGTAATCGCGTTTTTCGTACCATTTGGACAGTCGTAAGATCGCAGAGAGCCATGTACTGAATGAATCACCGACGAGAATGGCTCATAGGCAATGAGTTTTTTTATAATGGTGGTTTGTTTATAGTTTCTGATCCATACTTTTAATGTGCATTTTTGATTAATATTCAAAGTGCACAGTATGTTTTCTTAATTCTAGTTAACTCAAGAAATTTTTAAGTGGCAGAACTGTCATATTCATACCTTGATGCCATATTACTTGAACGGACGATGCATTATGTATTAAAGAAATTCGAAAAGAGGGAAGAGCCCATCATTTTTTCAAGAATTCTGCTTTGACAAGCATTTGATTTATGTTTTTATGTGGTAAGTATTTCAGTTTAAGTATACAGCTGTTATATGTTATTCGACCGCGATTTCAAATGCACCCTTGGGAAAAACGACTCGGTAGTAAAGATGGAGATGATGAAAAAGACCGTTAATCTTCTTTTCTTATTGTTGTGGATGGGTCATAGGCGTAGAGTTATATGGGCCCGTGGGGCTCGAGCCCCCCCCCAATAAATTGTGAATAGGGCCTGAGCCCACCCAAAAATTTACCACTCAATACAGAAAACTAATTTATACTGACATAAAAAAAAGTATTTTTTATACACTTCATTCCATTACAAACGTTTAAAAAAACCTTTACTTGTACTTTTAAAAAATTTCTTCTTTTGGTTTCAATCATGATTTAGTATTCATTGTGACGCAATGTAACACACAATGTTACTAATAAGCTGCCCTCGCCAGGCTCTGGTTAATTAAAATCAGATTATGCAATGTAAAGTATGTAATGAAGAAAAGTTCAGATGTGTCTAAAATGCACTATCTCATCGAAAATGTTTTTTTTTTCCTATTGGATTTTTTTCTTTGCTTCTATTTTTAACTTATAACATGGCAGAAAGATACTAATATGGATACTTACCTTACATAGGTGAAGAATTCTATGGACCCATAGAGCCACTTTATGGGCGCCTCCAATAATTTACACTTATACATAGTAAGTCATAGCTGCCAACTACTACGGAATATAATTAGCCACTTTTTGTAAACAGTCTATTTTTTAATTATTTTATTCAAAATAGTAACCAGCTCGAGCGCACAGCACAAAATTATTGCTATATTTTAAGCCGAAAAATCATGTAGAAAAAGTGGTTAATTCTATTCCGTACTAGTTGGCAGTTAAGAGTAAGTTATATGTACGTGAATCAGTGGCGTAGCCAGAAATTTTTCATGGGGAAGGGGGTGGGGTACGACTTCTGCAACTCACATATATGTATACGGTACTGGTGTATGATAAGGAAGTGAGGAATATACATTTTGTATGGCAAAAAATTCCTCATGGGGGGGTATAACCCCCCCCCTGGCTACTCCACTGACGTGAATATATGTGGTTGTGGGGTCCGCCCCCCCCAATAATTTTGAAAACTTTACGCTTATGGGATGGGTATAGTTTTCTGTGCTCGTTTAATTTTAGATTTCGACTCTTCCGCTTCTCTCTCAACTATTCATGCAATGTGTGTTCATATTTAATCTCAAGAACGTATTTTGAATTTTTTTTTTTTAATCAATTAAAAGCAGTGTATGCAAAATAAAAGAAAGAGAGAGAGTTGTGGTCAATGCAGGAATTTTTTTCAGTGTTTCATTTTCGTGAAAACTGTTTCTTTGTGAGTTTCAACATCCATTTTTGTGAATTTTCATATCGGTGTTAGGTCACTTATTTGTAAAAATAATTTACAAAACAAATAAATATAGGGTAAAACAGGGGTCGATGCAGACAAAAACTGGCTCCGTTTTTCGGCCCCTTCACAAAATTACAATCGGTTAAAATGGTCTTTCATTGGCATTTTAATCAGTTATTGATTATTTTAACAAAAAAAGGTGATTTAAGGAAAAATGGTATGAAAATTCACAAAAAAGTGTTGAAATTCACAAAATTAACTGTCAAAATTCACAAGAATAAGGAATTTTCATAAATATGGGACCCTGGAAAAATTTTCTGGATCAATCTCTGGAAAATGCCGATGAAAGGTTGTTTTAACCGATTCTATCTTTGTGAAGGAGCCGTTTTATGGTCATTCCACACTATTCATGTGTTACTTATGGGACATTTCTCATCAAAATCTTGCTATATTTGTCCATTTTTCAATGTCAAAATATAAATGATAAAGTTTGCAACCATTTCTAATCTTTTATAGGCCACTTCAACTAGAGTCCTATGAAGTTTCTTTCTATTGGACCAAATAGTATTTTTTATATTAATAAAGTTTTGTGATGTATACAAGACATCACAAAAAGATGTTTTGGGAAGTACCTCCAGCAATTTGGATTTTGCTCTGATTGTATGAGGTATTTCCACAGATAAATTTAATAAATATATATATGTATTAACCCTTTGAGGCACAACCGTTTCCCAATGCTGAAAAAAGGGCAGCCGTTGCCATCGCTCGACTTAACGACCAGCAAGATGGCGGACGATCTAAACGTTTATCGCGTGCCACAGATCTAGAGACATTTTTTGACGCAGCTGGCTGTTCTCGCATTCTTCCATTTTTCAGCAAATGTCAGTGCTGTTAAAAATAATCGTGACCATTTTTTGACGGGAAATGACGTGCTAAAAAGTAAAGCATTCTCGTGGAGCTCTGTCACCGGCAACTATCTTTATAGAAATCAGATCTATTCTTCGGGCTGGCAACAGTCAAAACGTCAGTTTGGTGTTCCCAAAGCGGGAACACTGCGCGTTAAAGGGTTAAGGGTTTGAAAAGCTGAGGTGAAAATGCATCTCCCTAACACCTTTATGAACACCTCCCTTCTCGAACAGAAGTTTATTTGAAATCAGAATGGTGGCCCTAGATTCCTTTAAAGTAATTTGATTGGTAGATTTAGCTCAGCTAAAACTTCAATCATTTCGAATCTATCTACCTTATCAACTGCTTGTTCAAAGTCTACAAAAAGAGCAAACAGATCAATATTACATTCATAACATTTCTCAACAATGTTTTATAACTATTTGTATTTGGTCGGCAGTGGAGCAATTTGATCTCAAACCTCATTGATAATCGCCCGAAATCTGTTGTGTTGTTTGTTTTCTTTATCACATAGGATGCATTGATATCACCTGTAAGGATGCATTTGCTTTCCTTACAGGTTAGAGCAGATATTCTGCTCCGGCAAATGAAAACATTTTTACTTTCCGAACATGTACCATGTAAGGAAAGTATTGTAATAATGAAAAAATTCGAATTCGAGATTTTGGTGTATTGACACGTTTTGAGGTCTTCTGAATTCATTTATGCTATTTTTACGAGATGTATGTATGTATGTGTGTGTGTGTGTGTGTGTGTATGTGTGTTTGTGTGTATGTGAGTGAACACGATAGCTCCTGAACGGGGCATGCGATTGAGTTCAAATTGGGTATATATGTTATAAACCACCGTCGCAAGACCGGTATTGATTTTGGTGTGTATAGGACTTATAGTTTTTCTACAGGGCTACGACAAAGATTTCTTTTACATTATGGCCTATGGGGGAAAATTCTGGAAAGTGCGCTAGCGTTTAAACAGTGCATTCGATTGAGCTTCAATTTGGTATATATATTTTAATTATTCATCTATTAAAATTTATTTAAATTCTTGATAATGATCTTAATCGTAAGTGTTCGGAAAGTCGAGTGGAGTCACTCCGGATTTTTAATTACTGCAAAGATTACGCAAAATTAGTCAATTTTGCTGTGTTTTATATAGTATAGATATGTTTTGATTTCTTTCGTGAATAAGTTTTGCTTTACTTTTTAAAACCTAATGAATTATTACTTCTTTATCAATCAACAAGACGGGGGGGGCGGGGGTTGTGTGACGTTTTGAGGTTATTTAGCGTATAGACAATTAGCCCCTTCAAGGTCGTATTATTTTCAAGAAAACGGTCATAAATGTGAATATATATATATTTTTAATTCAAGAAAATTGCATAAAAATAAGTCTATGTACAATCTATGTATTCATTTTAAGGTTTTGGGCATTTTTTAGCCCAAATTAATAAAATAAATTTCTGGGAAGAATCAATTTAGAGTTATTTTGTGACTGAATGTGTGTTTTATAGTAATCAGAGAAACTTTAAAAATATGTGTTTAAAAAAACTCTGAACGAGAATTTTATTAAAGGTACCTCATAACATAAATAAATATTTGTAAAGTTTTCTTTGAACATAAGTAAAAGAAATGTGAGCAAAGATTGCACAATGCCTATCACAAATACACGTATGTGAGTGCTGCTAGCCTCTATTTTTAAAATAAACTATCTCCGAATTAAGCTAAAAATAATCTGGTATTGTCATCTGTTGAGTAAAATGACATATATTTAAAAAAAAAAAAAAAAAAAAATCGAACATAAGCATTGAAATGCTCAATTCCTTTTCTGGCATACAACATGTGAACACAAGCACGAGAAATAGAGGGACAAAGCGTAGCCCGTGATTTTAACGGGAGCGAGAAGGAAGTTGGAGTTAACTGGAACACAATATTTGTAACCTTGGAATATTCTGAGTCATTTTGGTGCACGTTTAACACTTTAACGCGCAGTGTTCCCGCTCTGGGAACACCCAACTCTGACGTTTTGACTGTTGCCAGTCACGAAGAATAAATTTGTTTTCTATAAAAATAGTTGCCGGTGACATAGCTCCACGAGAATCCTCTACTTTTTAGCATGTCATTTCCCATAAAAAAAATGGTTACGATTATTTTTAACAGCACTGACATCTGCTGAAAAATGGAAGAATACGAGAACAGCTGGATAGATGGCCCCATGCTGAAAAAAGGGCAGCCGTTGCCATCGCTCGACTTAACAACCCGCAATATGGCGGACGATTGAAACGTTCATCGCGTGCCACAGATCTAGAGACTCTTGTTTTGACGCAGCTAGCTGTGCCGGCACAGTCAGCTGCCGTCAAAAAAGGGTCTCTAGATCTGTGGCACGCGATGAACGTTTCGATCGTCCGCCATCTTGCGGGTCGTTTAGTCGAGCGATAGCAACGGCTGCCCTTTTTTCAGCATTGGGAAAGGGTTGCGCCTCAAAGGGTTAACTAGTTAGAAATTATTCTCAACCTGTAAAGCATAACATACAAATAGGACTATAAGTTTGTTTTGTGAAAACGCAGATTATTCCTTTTTTTTTTTTTTTTTCATTTACTTTTAATTAAGTATTTACTTCCGAGTTAAGCGATGAAAAATAAAGTGTATGTTTCAACCCTGCCATTACTACATTTTTTTTTTCCAAGAAAAGAGAGTAAAATAAAATATGTACCCTAATTTATTTATTAGTGTACTGAAAAATTAAACCACGAGTACAGGAATTATTGAGCAGGCATGTGCCCCACTGGTTCTCTCTTTTTTTTTTTTTTTTTTTTTTTTTTTTTTTTTTTTTGAGGGGAGGAGGGGGATTTTTATGAGTTGATTTCAAAGTACCCAGAAAATATGTATGGGCTGGTGTGGTAGTGAAAGGGTTGATTGAGATGCAGTGTAACTTTGATATCTCAAAATCGAAGGTTCACCGAAAAAATTCGTCTTTTCGAGTGAAATAAAAGGGGGTCATTTTGTTTGGGAAAACACGTTTATTCGAGATATCGAGGTTACACTGTATTATATTTATGTAACTGAATAATAATTTTCTGCTTTTCTATTTATTGCAGATAGGAGGCTTTTCAACCATTTGTTATTGCACATCCACTTTGTTTTAGTTTGAACATTTTTAATATTCTCGCAGCTTACCATCGAACAATTCATGCCTAAAATGCTAAAGTATGTTGAAACGGTGCTCTGAAGATAATTTGATGGAATATTTACGAGAAATTAGCAATTTATAAGAAGGCGGGGGACTAGTGCTAGATCATAGTTACAATAAAGGTTTTTTTTTGTTCATTAGCTAAACAATTTAGTTAATGAGTTAAACATTTTATAAGTGTCTTAACTCACATCCTGTTTACAAGAGCTCAAATTGAGTGTTCATTGATTAATCTTCATGTTAGTAAGAAAACTGCATTGGATTCGCAGCTACAAAAAGATTTTTTTTTGAAGTCTAACTCGCATCCTGTTTACAAGAGCTCAAATTGAGTGTTCATTGATTAATCTTCATGTTAGTAAGAAAACTGCATTGGATTCGCAGCTACAAAAAGATTTTTTTTTTGAAGTCTAACTCGCATCCTGTTTACAAGAGCTCAAATTGAGTGTTCATTGATTAATCTTCATGTTAGTAAGAAAACTGCATTGGATTCGCAGCTACAAAAAGATTTTTTTTTTGAAGTCTAACTCGCATCCTGTTTACAAGAGCTCAAATTGAGTGTTCATTGATTAATCTTCATGTTAGTAAGAAAACTGCATTGGATTCGCACCTACAAAAAGATTTTTTTTGAAGTCTAACTCACATCCTGTTTACAAGAGCTCAAATTGAGTGTTCATTGATTAATCTTCATGTTAGTAAGAAAACCGCATTGGATTCGCAGCTACAAAAAGATTTTTTTTTGAAGTCTAACTCGCATCCTGTTTACAAGAGCTCAAATTGAGTGTTCATTGATTAATCTTCATGTTAGTAAGAAAACCTCATTGGATTCGCAGCTACAAAAAGATTTTTTTTAAGTCTGACTCACGTCCTGTTTACAAGAGCTCGAACTTAGTTTCCGCTGTTTCAACTCGGTTCGTCATCTTTAACGGTTTAAATGGAGAGAAGTCTGCTCAAGTGCAGAGAGCGAAAGTGCTCCCTCCGAACAGCAAAGTCCAAAAGAAGATATTTGTGCTGGATCAGTGAGAAAACGCCATGCATGCAATTCTTGCCAAAAGACATTTTCGAGCAACGCACATTTAAGGATCCATGCCCGTACTCACACCGGGGAAAAGCCCCATGTGTGCAATGCGTGCGGGAAAGCATTCAGCATTCGGAGTAACTTCAACATGCACCTCCGCATTCACACGGGAGAGAAGCCCTACGTTTGCGGTGTGTGTCGTAAAACGTTCACCAATCAGAGTCACTTGAACAATCACGTTCGCGTTCACACGGGAGAGAAGCCTTATGTCTGTGGCGTGTGTCGGAAAGCGTTTACCCAGCTTGGCAATTTGAATAATCATCGCCGTACACACACCGGAGAGAAGCCGTACGTTTGTGCCTTCTGTCAGGCATCATTCACTTATCAGGGTGGTTTGAATGATCACCTCCGCATTCATACGGGAGAGAAGCCGTACATATGCAACGTGTGCCAGAAAGCATTTACTCGACAGAACGAACTGAAACTGCACCACCGCTTTCACACGGGAGAGAAACCTTATTCGTGTGATGCGTGTCCGAAAGCCTTTACTCGGCAAAGCGAATTGACGGTGCACCGACGTTCTCATACGGGAGAGAAGCCGTACGTGTGCAACGTGTGTCGGAAAGCATTTGCTCGGCAGAAAGTTTTGAAAGAGCACCTCCGTATTCACTCGGGAGAGAAGTCTTACGCCTGCAATGTGTGTCAGAAAACATTCACTCAGAAGTGTAACTGGAATGATCACCTCCTGGTTCATACGGGAGAGAAGCCGTACGTGTGCAGCGTGTGTCAAAAAGCATTTGCTCGGCAGAAAATTTTGAAAGAACACCTCCGGATTCACACGGGAGAGAAATCTTAAAAGTCGATAAATATTTGTGTATACGCACAATGAATGCACGGGACAATAGCCATGATGCTTTCTTTAACCTGCGCCTTTACGATATCATTTATTTCCCTTTCATGCACCCAGTAATCGATTTCCTGGTGATTATTTCTCTGCCGCTGGAGGACTTTCAAGGTTCATAGTTCAGTTTGGTACATCAAGAAATCACCATATACTTAAGGTGATCATACTTTTGAACGTAAAATTGAGGGCATGTCCCCAAATTGGAAACAAAAATTGAGGACATTTTATAATTAATAGAATAATTAACAGTAATCTAATTAAAAACAATGAAATAATTAAATGTCCCCAATTGCTTTTTTACATTTTTTACTTCTTAGAATTGCAAACGAGGAGACTTGTGTTATTGATTTTGTTTCTGGATTTCATTGCTTGCTGTATTCTGCCCTGCATCCGCTATTCTTTCTTCAGGACTGTGTTTTGAAAACTTTAGTTATTTCTTTGAGTTGTTCATTTGTGTGATTAGATATTTGTTTCCTGTTATTAGATATTTATTTCCTGTTAAATTGCAAAAAAGCACAGAAATTGGGACTGTCCTCGAAAATTGAGGACGTATGGTCACCTTAACTATACTCTACACAGCTATCTACGTTCTGTCCATGGACTTGGATATAGGACAGTCATTGATGTTTTATCGTAAAGAGCCAAACGAAATTCGCCTGTAGGATGACGCTGTCGCTGTGAGTCGTGACCTTTAAGTTCATGTTGTGTGCATGCATGCGTAAGTAATAAATTACATCATGATTCGCCAATAGAGAGCACTTATGTAACTAATCATTAAAATGGGGTCGAGTATTTCCTTTGACAGGCTGGCACTATTTCTCTCGTCTTCCGCTAATCGATGACTGTCCTATATATATCCATGTCCGTGGTTCTGTCTGAAGAACACTCACATTGCTCTTCCGTGGTGTCGCCTGCAGCTTGTATCTGCATTTGCTATGTGGTTCAAAACCATTTGACATTGCAACTTGAATTATCACAGCATTTTCATGGGCGAAGGAGCCTATGTTTGCAACATGGGTAGCATTCATTCAGCTGGGAAACTTGAATGATCTCTGCAGTCGGTCCAAAGCCTTGTGCAATCTCTGTCAAAGGACTATTAGGTCCTCGGGCTCGGGCTTTAAAAAGTGAGCTCGAACTCATCTCTAGAAGAGTGCCCTCCGTAGGGGTATTTCTAAGGGGTCCTAACCCGTATCTACGCTAAGTTTCGAAGGAAACCACGGAAAACTACGAGCGGTTAAGTCGGTGGACGCGACCTGGTTTTGAACCAGGCCCCTTCCGTCTCCCATCTCAGAGCGCTATGCGCTCGGCCACTGGTGGGGCTCCAGAGTATGAGTTTGCCGTTGTGGTACACTTTAAAAAAAATTTCTGCTGCAAAACTGAATAGATTTTATCAAAATCGGGTACGTTTATGTTGTTTATATGCGCATTCACAATACATTTAGTTATCAATGTACGAATGATATATTATTTGCTTAAAAGCATTTTTTTTTCTCCATAACCTTCTCATGAGCCATTCCAAACCTATAATGTTCTTTTGAGGTATAATGCAATGTTTAAACAGTTTTTAAAGAAATCAAATTACGCCGTTGACTCAAAAAATTTAAATTGTACCTTTACAAGTTACTAGCGTTAAGTATCCAAACAAAAATAAGCGACTGGAAGTTTAGGTACAGTTTTAAGTTTTGAAGCGATTGTAAGAGGTGGTGTGAAATCAGCGTTCTTCGGCGGCGGGGCGTGGTACAAATGCTCAGCGCAGACGTCTACCTACAAGATACTTGCAGTTGCTGTCGATTTACAGTGCAGCTACTGGTTCAGGAATATGGTATTTGTTGACTTTGTTTCCAGGAAGAACATACGTACAAGAAAATTTTAGGACAGGGAACTCCGGGACCGATCGCTTATAGAGGGTTGTGTGGTCTGTTCTAGAGAATCTTTTAATTCTAAATAGAAAGGGTAAAAAATCGATGCCTTACGGATTGGTCGTTGGAGAAGGGAACCGCTCATAGAAGTTTCACTGTAGTATTTTAATAAGTCATGAAGACTATTTAATATACTAAAAAAGTACCACCCAAGTAAGACATGTTTATGAAGCATATTTGGTATTAGTGGGGTTTATCCAATAAATTGGAAAATGCTCTCAGGATATACAAAATAGGATGGCAGTCAGTGACTGAAGGACTTGATTGTGGCAGGGTATTATGATCCCCCCCCCCCCCCCAATCTTTTTAGAGAGCCCAAAACTCTCCAGATAGTATCGAAATTTTACCAAAATCACCTTCCGAACTAAATTGCTAATATGTACTTGAAAATCAAAGCAAAATGTCTTATTTTATTTAATTCGTGAAAATTCCTCACAATTCAGCAAATTAAATTTATAATTTTTTGTTCTTATTTTGCTAATTGGAATTTCTATTAAAAGGTATAAAGATAATAATAATGATAACACATAACGCCTTCGCGTCGGAAAATTTTAAGAAAAATTCTCGTCAATTTTCCTTCAGATTTTATTTTAAGCAAAATTTAAAGTTTTAGGAAAAGTAACAGTAAGATTTTATTTTTAGGCCGATCAGATATCGGTTGTAACCTCGTTGTTAACCCTTTGTATCTTAACATCTGCAGTTTTAAGATTTTTTACTGCAATGTGCAGAAAGTTTGAACACTTTAAGCTGAGAACTTTTTAGCCCTTTTATGCCCCGACGGGACGGGGACTTTAAAGTCCCACCAGTAAAATTTGCTTAGTAGAATATAAATCTGCAATGAATGCCCAGCGAGGTCTTTAATTTCCTGTAAGTATTTAGTTTATGTCTGTAATGCATAAAAACATGATTTAATATGAGATGTTTCTAGAGCTACATAAGAAAGTTTCAAATTTATTTTTTTGTGAAATAAATTAATTTGGGACATAAAGGGTTAAACAATCATTAATATTCTTGTAAGGTTGACCTACGAAATAAACACTACCAGTGCTGCGATAACCAATCGTGTGACTGCTGAGTTTTAGAAGGTTTTCTTCCAATAATATTTCCTTTTTTCCAATAACTTTATACTAAATTTCATTATATGTCCGGTATGCGAGGATATTTTTTTTCTGTTTATGCCATGAGTTTTGGAAGGTTTTCTTCCAAAGAGATTTGCTATTTTAAAACTGTGTTTAAATTGTACATTAGATTTTAATGTATGTCATCCAAGAATGTATTATGTGATAATTCAGGATTCATTAGGTGATAATATTTTGATCCGGTGGATGAGTTGAGTTTTGGAAGGTTTTCTTCGAATAACATTTGATATAATAAAACTGTTTAAATTGTATATTAAATTTTAATGTTTGTCTGCCATCCAAAAATCCATTAAGTGATGATACTTTGATCCTGTGTGTGCCTTTTGTTTTGGAATGTTTTCTTAGAATGACCTTTGTATATTAAACCGATTGTATATTAAATTTTAATGTTTGTCATGCAAGAATTCATTATGTGATAATATATTTTGATTCTGTGTGTGTTTCGAGTTTTGGAAGGTTTTCTTACATTTGTAGTACTATCTTACAATTGTATCTGCATTGTGAAGAACATATGAACTCTGTGTGTGCATAACGTTTTTAAAGATTTTATTTGAGTTATATATGTTATCTTACAATCAAGTTTTTCTTTTAATGATTAATAATTTCAATTCTGTGTGCAATTTTGTAAGAAATAGAAATGTTTCGTGTGTTTTTGTCAGATAATTCTCGGGAGTAATTATTATTAGGGCTTTAAAAGGCGCATTTTTTTATATTAATTGAATTATTTAGCCATATAAATATATATATCATGTGCAAAGTTTGAGGAGTCTTTTTTTTTTTAATTTCCACCTTTAGTGTAGCCTTTGTTGGCAATATGCTGCTATCTGTGAGCTAATAATAAGACACACCTACAGGGCCCTATTATCGCATGGATAAATCAGGACTTTGCTCAGGGCCCTCAGTTTTGAATATAGTTCTGAAATATTCTTTTTTATAACAAAATTTTAGGAAAAATAAAAGAAATTTCATAGATGGGAGACCCCCAAATTCATGAATGCCCGGGTTCCCTGATGGTCATAATCAGGCCCGCACACCTATGAGCTAAAATCAAACTGGAATTTTATATTAATTAATAGATTTGCTGTTTATGCAATGTCATTTTGCCTAAATAAATTTTTCTTGCGTTTCATTATTAAAACTGAAACGACACCCACATCTCCGTCCTACCATTTTTAATATATGAAAAGTTTATAACTATTTTTTTTATCGTAACATACTTTACAAACGGCAATTTTTATTTGACTGATTGTATTGTTTCGACATGGGTTCGAAAAAAAAATCCTTTATAATGAAGACAATCTTGATGAGTTGACGAACAATAAATTGAAAGTTTTGAGCTACTTTTGTTGCTACATACTTTGGCTCCAGACCCAGAGAGAAAAATCGTCTTTACTCCTTCCCGCTTATGAACAGGGTTGCATCTGCTCTGCTCTAACTAGCCCGGCCAAGGTATCGCCTTTGGCGCGAGTGATAAATAAGGTGACCATACGTCCTCGAAATTCGCCGACAGTCCCAAAATATGGATCTTTTTTTCATTTTGTCCCCAAAAATACTTTAGCCCCAAATTTAAAGATTTGTACTTTTTTTCTTGAAAGTTTCCGTTTAGTTTATTTCTTTCAGAAAAAAGTGAAGAAATAAGAAAAATAAACCAACTAAAAGCGCCATCTACTCAGAGAAACAATGAAATTCGATCTCTGAAAACGTTTGTTGTCATTGTGTGTGTAGCGTGTACAGGCATTCAATAAAGTATCCAGAGCCTGATTATGACCAACAGGGGCCCCGGGCATTGATGAATTTGGGGGCCCCTATCTATGAAATTTGTTTTATTTTTCATAAAATTTTGATATAAAAAAGACTATTACAGAACAACATTTGATATTGGGGGCCCTTTCGAGCCGGGGGCCCTGGGCAAAGTCCCGATTTGCCCATGCGATAATAAGGCTCTGAAAGTATCCGACTATGAGCCAAATTTCCCATTTCAGTTTTGTTAATGATTAATCACCTTTCATGAAGAACCATGCGTTAAATATGAAATTGACGTACGAAAATTTTCTTGCACTCGAATACTTTTTTTAGAGGGTGTACAAAGTTTCATGAAAAATTATCGCAAAAAGATCCAATGTAAAAAGCAGTGTCTTCTGAAAAATACAAATACTATTCCAAGAGTTAAATTTTGAATAAATGGCAATATTTCAACATTATGTTCCTTTCTTATTTCTGGTTTAAATAAATATTTATAAATGAATGAAATACTTCCTTTAATTTATTAGAAATAAGAATACACAATGGAGGATATCGCCTCCTTGGGTTCGAGGCTATAAAAGTCACGTGACGGTGGAAAACAAACAACCATTTCTCCATAGGCTTATGTGCTGGACTCCTGGTAATAAGCGCAAAATCAAAAAAATAATAATTATACCTCTGTATTGTGCTGCCTACGAATGTTTCAATAACTCTCTGGAACCTGTACATGACTGCAAAAAAGATATCTCTCCAAAGATTCCCATTAAAAAGTGCTAACATATTAAAACTTATACTGAGACGAGGCTATTTCAGCCACGTGTGGATGGAAAATATACACTTCAGCCAATCAGATTACAGGGCCACTCATCAACACTGCCGAAAGGTCACGTGTTGGTGGAAAAATGACGTCATATCGATATCGTCCATTGATATAAAGAGCTATTAGAGTTCATTTTTAAGTATCAAAGTCAGTCAAGATTTAAAGTACGGGTATACATGGTAATATGTTGTGTCCTGGAATAAGTCCACAAAAATATTTTCTAGTGTCCCCGAGTTTTCCTTGGATTCGAGGACAATGCTTGATTTGTCCCCAAAATACTGTTTAGAAATATGGTAAGGTGACCATATTTTTGTAGTCAGAATCGGGGACATGTCCCCGATTCTGACAACAAAACTGGGGGCATTTATAATTAATGCAATAATTAACAGTAATTTAATTGAAAAACAATGCAATAATTAAAATTTGTCCCCAGTTCCATTTTTACATTCTGGGGACAATTTGAAAAACGTCCTGAAAATGGGGACTGTCCCCGGAAAATGGGGACGTTTGGTCATCTTAAAATATGGTCGCCTTAATGATAAAGCGCAGAGAAAACTCTCCTCCTTCTATGGAGTTGCATCAACGTAGGCGACTTTAGAAACGGCAATGAGACAAATCTGGTTGCCAAGCACTTCCACTTTTTTTTTTGTATTAATTATATCGTTAATTAGTGATATTAAAGCACCAGATTATTTTAGCATTGAGTATTTAATAATTACAACCATACATTACTTATATAACAAGCGATTTTTATTCTTTAAACAATATTAGGGACCTCTGACGTTTGTTTCGTCATGTCTCACTAACCAATTGAACCGTAGCTTTTGGGGCGTCATGTATTGCTAGCGAATTGGATTCTTTGTTCCGTTCCAGTTTTTTGTAGTAGAGATGGGCGGTTCGACTCATTTTACTGATTCGAATCTCGACTCACTCACTACTTCGATGATTCGAATCAGTGATTCGAATCTTGAATCAATAAAACAACTAAAGAAATTTTCCCTCTCTCTGCGCCGAAAGCCGTACTATTTAAACACCCTTCACCCATTCATCGGGTTTCTTCTCCGCTGAGTTCTCGGGCAGTTAGCATCTCTCTCTCCTTGCTCCAGTAAAACTAGTGTTTAAACTGCCCGAAATGAAATTACAGGGGAGCTTCGTATGACCCCCTGGGCCTGTAAGATTAAAAGGTTAAGTTTGGTGTCAAAGTATTCGAAATTTTATGTATCGATGGGGGTCCCAGAGGGGGGGTCGAGAATCAATAAAAACGCGCTCCGATGGATAGTTTCAGAGATATACGTTAATTAATTATGGTAATTAGACTAATTAACCATGATTGAGGCTTAAAAGGACTGCAAACATGTAGAAATTGGCTCTGGGATGGTTTCCAGACTTTGGAGATGCCGTCAGAGGAGGCTAGTGTTTAAAATGCCCAAATTGAAAATATAGGGGAGCTTCGTATGACCCCCTGGGCCTGTAAGATTAAAAGGTTAAGTTTGGTGTCAAAGCATTCGAAATTTTAAGTATCGGTGGGGTGTTGAGTGTAGGGGGGGGTCGAGAATCAATAAAAACGCGCTCCGGTGGATAGGTTCCGAGATATACGTTAATTAATTATGGTAATTAGACTAATAAACCATGGAGCTGTTTTTTCTGCGATGAGAGAAGAAGAAGCTTTCCGAGAGAAAGCAGTAGCAAAAGCATCACAAGCTGGTATTGATCTCAGGATTTTCTTATCGCCGGCCTCAGAGGCGTAGCCAAGGGGGGGGGGTTAGGGGGGTCATAACCCCCCATGAGGAATTTTTTGCCATACAAAATGTATATTCTTCACTACATTATCATACACACGTATACATATATATGAGTTGCAGTAGTCATAACCCCCCCCCATAAAAAAATTCTGGCTACGCCCCTGGCCGGCCTGTATTTTTGCCCTTTATCGAATTCGAGATTTCACTGAAATGAAAATGGGAATATCGGATATTTGATGTTGAAATAAAACCGATATGTCGATTTTTGGCCCAGTCCTACTGAGGGGCTGCTGCCCCCCCCCAAAAAAAATGGGACCCTTTACTTAGCTTACAATTGAACTTTATCTTTAAATTTGATACCCAGCCCACCCCGAAATAAAATCCTGGCTACGCCACTGTCAATAACACTAACTACGCCACTGCTTTAGGCCCTATTTTGTATTTCTCTGAATTACGAAAGAAAATAAAATCATTCCCCTTAAACGAAAAACAAGGTAAAAAAAAAAAAAAAAACGAAATCTGCTGCAATAAAGCGAAATGTTATTTTGCTTACAACAAAGTCCTTTTGTGAGAGCGCTTAATACCGCCCCTGTATCCTTCATTAAAAGTGACAAGCACAATCCTAACTTTATTTCATTCTATTTCCCTTCACATGAAAATCCGCCACCATGTAAACTTAACGTTCCGTTTTTTTTTTTTTTTTTTGAGGGTGGGGGCAGGGGGACATATATTGAAGTTAAAAGTAGAAAAGGGATGTTTCATTAAATTTTAAACAAATATTAAATCAGTCAGACAAGTTGGAAGGAGGGATTTTCTTAATTTTTTTTTCGGGGGGGAGATTGACCCCTCTTGCCCTTAGGAAGTAACGCCTATGCCCCCCGCCAAAAGCAAACGATGTTCGACCCACTCCACACCCACAGACAGATAAAACTTTAAAATCCGACCACCAACCAAGAAATGAAACACCAAAGATTCGAAAAAAAAAACTTCAATTAAATGAAACATCCTTTCAACTCTTTTCGACTCCTTTCGACTCTGAGTCGATAGAAGATTCGAAAAAACCCCTCCAATTAAATGAAACATCCTTTCAACTCTTTTCGGCTCCTTTCGACTCTGAGTCGATAGAAGATTCGAAAAACTAACGAATCTCAACGATAGTATACAATCACCGAAACAGAGCGAAACACTGAATCAGTAAAGATTCGTTGCTGCACCAACTCAGTGACCAACTCACCCACACCCACTCATTTACTGTTTCAAATCATCTATCGACTCAGAGTCGTAAACAGTCGAAAAGAGCCGAAAGGAGTCGTAAAGAGTCGAAAAGAGTTGAAAGAGTAAGGGAAAATCTCTGGGAACGGCAAAGGGAAAATAAGTTTTTCTTCCCTTCGCACTTGGAATGTATTTCCCTTGAGGGCTTGAGATTCGAATCAGTAGAGAGTGAGTGTAAAGACTGAGCCACTCAGTACCAAGATTCGAATCACTGATTCGACTCATCGAATCATTGGCCATCTCTATTTTGTAGCGTTAAGTGAGGCGAGAGATTCATTGCAATGCAAACGATTCTTTCATAGTATTTTGGTAGAGTGTATAGTTCTAGAAAGTAATATTAATTGGTGTTGATACAAGTGTGAAATGTAAAGTGCAGAATGTATTTTTTCAGCTCGTATTTACTGTTATGTAATAAGTTTTCAAGTGATTCATGAACGAACCTTGTATAATAGTGGATTGTTAACACTTATTTCTAGTACAGACTTTTTATTGATATTACTACAATATTTTAGAATTAACCTTTAGTCTAAGTTTTATCAACGTATTTAATTCATATTTGTTGTACCTCGAGAATTTTTTAAAATGTGATTGGAAGGTATATTTATTTCTGGAGCCTTGTTACATGAACTGACGCTATGTACCCAGTTAAAGAAATTAGGAGAGAAAAAAATCCATCCGTCCAAATTTGTTTTGACTAAACTTCAGTCGTAATTTTATACGGTAAGTTTTGTTATCTCATATACGTCGTTTTAATGTTACTAACCAGTGAATTCGTACCCAGCTTATCGTTTCGAAGTCATCTTGATGTCAAGGGTTTAAAATTGGCTTGAAAATTCAGTAATTTAACAGCCTCTGGCTTAAATTCGCTACTTCAACAAAATAGCTTACAAAATTTCTGGGCTGAAATTAGAGATGTACCGAGTAGTTGTAAAAATGTTAGTATTGTTTTACTTTATTAAAATAAATTTGCCAAACATTAGAACTGATTTGTCAAAAAATATGCAAACATAAATAATACATACAACAATTCAAAAAAATCTTAATATTGCATTCTAGAATAAAAAATAAAAGTTGGTCACTTTTAAAGCTGTAGGAAATGATTGATCTTTGATAAAGAAATAAATGATAAAAAAAGTACACTGAAATGCTGTTGAAAAAAGACTTTAATAAATGGACTTTATAAAAGACTTTAATAAATGGTGGCAGAAAATGGAGATAGCAATTCAGTGAAATCCTTCTATAACGATATTTTGGAGGTCAAAATAATATATCGTTGCAAAGAGAATTATCGTTATAGAGAAAATCGATATTAGAACGAAAAGATTTTTGTTCTTCATATATCCAGGGATGTGCCAGCTGCTCCAATTGCTCCAAATCAATGATGATGCTCCAATCTGCTACAAAAAGATCATTTTTGGACATTTTTGCTCCAAATTCACCAAAAGTGTAATTTGAAATTTTTCCATGTGCTAAAAACTCTTTTAATCTCCCAAATTTGTATAAAAAATTTAATTGCACATTCTAAGCAGTCTAATTTCAATCTTTTATCCATCAATCTTAAAACAGGAAATTTTTCCTTTGACGTTCCTTTGTACTTAACTTTGTACTTGACGTTCCTTTGTCCCCTTGTCCTACGTCCTTATGCACTTTCTCATTACCATAGTTTTACATCAGCAAAACGAAACTTAGAAGACGTTCTTTGGCAGAGGCGTGGTCCAACCCGTTCCAACCACATTTTACCTCGACTTTTTTTGTGTAGCTTTCAATGTGTGTGCATGAGTTTTGCTTCTGATGCATCGTAGAAAAAAAAAAAATATCATAGTAGAGAGAATTATTGTGATGTAAGGGATAATTATTACTATCGCTGTACAGAGAATTATCGTTTTAAAGAATATCGTAATACAGAGAACTGTTTTACATTAATCTAAAGGGAATTCAGCCTAGACTATGAAAAAATATCGTTATAGAGGATATCGTTGTAGCGAAATTCTACTGTACTTTCCTAATTAAAAATGACACCATAAAGTATTTTGAAAGCATTAAAAAATAATGCTATATTTTCAATCTAAATATCGCAAATGTATATTATATACATCAATAATTTAATTAACAAAAATAGTGTTTTCACTAGAGCATGAGAATCTCTCTTTTTTTGCTTTTTTTTCTCGCATTAAAACATTACTACTGTGAAAAGTTTGCCTACCCTACAAATCTGTTTCTCAAAAAAAAAAAAAAAAAAAAAAAAAAGATAAAATAAACAGTTGTAATTTTAATACAGAATGTAAAAATGGATTCCAAAGAACTGAAGACTGTATAAGTAAAAAGAAAGGAAAGGAGGGTGTTCCTGGGGACATGGTTGTTCTTCAACTGGATTACTTTTGTTATGTGGGGAGAGCGTGTGGCGAAAGCTGAGTTTGAACCCAGCGACTTATGGGTGGTAGAATGAGGCACAATCCGGCTCGGCCAAAAGGTACCCATTCGACCGGCCTTCAATTGCCGGGTGTTGTGTGCGTGGAGGTGATCTCGTGTCGCCATAATTGCATGTAACTGTGCCTGACCTAGACTTGGAGGTGCAGCTACATGCAAAAAAAAAAAAAAATCATAAACACCCTGGTGTGGTTTTGGGTGTTTACCTAATGCAGGAATAAATACCTATTTACCCAAGCCAAATATATAGTGAAACATTCTCACCCTTTATTTTAAATCTCACTCAATTTGGGAGAAAGGATGAGAAATTCTCACCCATTTTCTTTTTCCTGAATAAATTGAATAGCTTGACTTTAGGACATTTAAAAAAACATGATTCTCTCCCCCCACTATTTTCTCCTACCTGACCCTCTCTGCTGTAGAAAGGAGCCTTCTGCAGCAGTATCAGGTTTTCAATTAGTGACGTAGATGTGAAAGCCTGCCTCAGTCATGCTTCTCAAAAACAATTCTCCCAACATTATTTGAAAGTTGATTCTTGCATATGAGCAAAAGAAAAAACTTGCATATATTTAATTTTCTTTTTTTTTTTTTTTTCTATACAGTTCACCTTCAAAAGACACCTTTGTATTTGAACAGTAGCAAAACCTTTTGTATCTTATATATATATGAGAAGAAATTTCCTGTTAAATGAAGTATGAACAGGCAAGAGAAAAGCCATATATGTAAACATAAGTCAAAAGGCCTTCACTGTTAAAAGTACCGTGAGTCACCATCTTTTGTTCTCACTTCAAAGAGAAACCTTATAGGTGTGACATATATCAAAAAGCCTTCTCTCAGAAGAGTATCTTGAATGAACATCATCGTACTCGCACAAAAGAAAAACCTTATGTGCTTGACATATCACAAAGCCTTCACTGGAAAAGTACCTTGTGCCGTCATTTTGATTCTCTCACCAAAGAAAAACGTTACATGCATTGCATATGTCAAAAAGCTGTCACTGTAAAAAATATCATGAGCAGCCATCTTTGTTCTCACGCCAAAGAGAAACCTTATGTATGTGACATATGTCAAAAAGCCTTCTCTTACAAGTATAACTTGAATGTTCATCTACGAATCCACACAAATGAGAAACCTTATGTGTGCAACATATGTCAGAAAGCTTTCACTAGAAAAGGTAACCTAAGCCGTCATCTTCATTTGCATACTGAAGAAAAACCTTACGTGTGTGACATATGCCAAAAAGCTTTCACTGTAAAAAGTACCTTAAACTGCCATCTTCATTCCCACTCCAAAGAGAAACCTTTTGTGTGCGATATATGTCAAAAAGCCTTCTCTTACAAGGGTAACTTGAATGTTCATCTTCGAACCCACACAGAAGAGAAACCTTATGTGTGCGACATATGTCAGAAAGGATTCTCTCAGAGTGGTAGCTTGTCTGCACATTATCGCATCCACACAAAAGAGAAACCTTATGTGTGCAACATATGTCAGAAAGCCTTCTCTCAGAAGGGTGGCTTGTCTGCACATTATCCCATCCACACAGAAGAAAAACCTTATGTGTGCGACATATGTCAGAAAGCCTTCTCTCACAAGTGTCGCTTGAATATTCATCTTCGAATCCACACTAAAGAGAAACCTTTTGTGTGCGATATATGTCAAAAAGCCTTCTCTTACAAGTATGACTTGAATGTTCATCTACGAATTCACACAAATGAGAAACCTTATGTGTGCGACATATGTCAGAAAGCCTTCTCTCAGATTGGTATCTTGTCTGCACATTATCACATCCACACAAAAGAGAAACCTTATGTGTGTGACATATGTCCGAAAGCCTTCTCTCAGAAGGGTGGCTTGTCTGCACGTTATCGCATCCACGCAGAAGAAAAACCTTATGTGTGCGACATATGTCAGAAAGCCTTCTCTCACAAGTGTCACTTGAATATTCATCTTCGAATCCACACTAAAGAGAAACCTTATGTGTGCAACATATGTCAGAAAGCTTTCTCTCAAAATGGTGGCTTGTCTGTACATTGTCGCATCCACACAAATGAGAAACCTTATGTGTGTGACATATGTCAAAAAGCTTTCACTGTAAAAAGTGCCTTAAACTGCCATCTTCATTCCCACTCCAAAGAGAAACCTTGGGTGTGTGATATATGTCAAAAAGGCTTCTCTTACAAGTATGGCTTGAATGTTCATCTTCGAACCCACACAAAAGAGAAACCTTATGTGTGCAGCATATGTCAAAAAGCCTTCTCTCGGAGTGGTGGCTTGTCTTATCATTATCGCATCCACACAAAAGAGAAACCTTATGTGTGCGACATATGTCAGAAAGGATTCTCTCTAAAAAGTAACTTGAACCGCCATCTTCATTCTCACACCAAAGAGAAACCTTATGTCTGTGACATACGTTAGAAATCCTTATCTCGGAAGTGTCACTTGACTACACATTATTGCATCCACACAAAAGAGAAGCCTTATGTATATGACATTTGTAAGAATGCATTTTCTCAATAAGCTGTCTAAAATAAACATCTTTATATGCAAATGAAAGAGAAACCATACATGTGTGACATTTGTCAAAAAGTATTCTCTTTAAGGGTAAACTTCTCTTCACATTTTAGTACTCATACAAAAAGAAACCTTATGCATGTGCAAGACATGTCAATATGCTTTCTCTTAAAAAAAGAAAGAAAAATAGTTTGAAAAAACATCTTTGTATCCACACAAAGGAGAAACCTTTTGTGTGACATTTATCATAAAACTTTTTCTCTGTATCAAACTTTAACTACACATACATACACACACATTACAAAAAATAAACCTTATTTGTGCGACGTATGTCAAAAAGCTTTCTCTCATCATGGTTGTTAGAATGAATGTCTTCACACCCATGGAAAAGAGAAAGCACGAGCTTGCGATATATTTTGTCAGAAAAATTTCACTTCATCATTGTATAAACAGTTAATGGCAATCGAAAATACTTTTAGCATAACAAATTTGACATGCTTGTAAGGTGAATGTGAATACGCAATTATCTGTGAAGGGCTTGAAACAGCCTTGACAGCCATTTTCCTTAATTAAGATAAAAGTACATTTCTATGGAATTGTATAGTGGTTTCACTAACACTTGACTCAAGTTTCTGATGTGTTACGTGCGTTCTTATCAAGACTTTATGTATTAAAATATGAAAAATAAAGATCCTTTTAATTAAATTTTTAGTCAATTGGCATTAGAAATTCTTTTCAGTTTCTGAGTAATTATAATCAGCATTTTTGAATGGAGTTTGATTGAAAACAGACATTTTCTGTTTAACCTTTTACAGACCAATGTTCCGTATTGAGAACATTGAATTGAAAATTTATTCAAAAAGGAAACTTTATCAATATCGACTTGAAAAAATTAGCAGATAAAGTTACAAGATGACTTGATTTTTTTAAATAGAAGTTGCATTTCTATCATTATTGGGAAGCTCGAAAAAAAATCATAAAAATAGCCATTTTCATAAATTTTTATGGAGCTACCTTGATACACCTCTCCCCCCTTTTAAACTAAATTCATATCTTTACTCAAATTTAAAAATAAATCTTTTATTAAATTTAAGATCCATAATCACCATTAAAAATACATTAAAAATTGTATAATTTTTTTTTACCCACATTTAAATGACAAATATCTTTAACCCTTTGAGGCGCAACCCTTTCCCAATGCTGAAAAAGGAGCAGCCGTTGCCATCGCTTGACTTAACTACCGGCAAGATGGCAGACGATCGAAACATTCATTATGTGCCACAGATCTAGAGACCCTTTATCAAAAAAGGGTCTCTACACGGTAAAAAAAATTCGGAAATGTTACCCCAAAAAATGGAGCAGCTCTTGTAGTTTAAAATTGCAGAAACGTTATCGAACCAATCGGGTAAAGTATGTAGAAACGTTTCTGCATATGTTGGAAAAATATTTACATATTTTCCTGCTTTTTAGGTAAGGTTTCTGGAAAAGATGGGTAACATTTCTGTTTATTTTGTGTAACCTTTCCGTTTATTTCACAAAGGTTTCCGAATTAACGAGTAACCTTTCCGAGTTTTTCAGAAAAAGTAACATGCACTAGATGAAGCGTTTCGAGTAACATAAACTAGATGGCAGCACCGAACTCTTACGGAAGGAGAGAACAGGACCAGCGATCAGAATCGAACCCTGGACGGTCGGGCCCATAGGACAGCACGTTACCGCGACGCTGTGATTTTCTTGCCGGAATTTTCTTTAAAAGTAAACTGACTGCTGTTGTGGGCTTGTTTTGGAAACTTAAAAATCTTTTGAAGTATTTTATAAATGAAAAGAAAATACCATAATTCATAAATGTAAATTAAAAATCTTAAATCTTTTTTTTCCACATAAATTATTTTCAGGAGATAATGTGCTGTTTTATTTAAGTATTCATCCGGCAACGTCACTTGGTGACTGGTCACAAATAAACTTCGCTGTGACCACACAGAGGAGTTACATCACTCACAAGTTACCAGACGCTTATTATCACATGGGCAAATCTGAACTTTGCCCAGGGGCCCCAGTTTCAAATGTTTTTCTGAAATATTCTTTTATATGTCAAAATATTATGAAAAAGAAAACAAATTTTATAGATGGGGACCCCCAAATTCATCAATGCCCGGGGCCCCTGTTGGTCATAATCGGGCCCTGCAAGTTACAATGTGACAATTGTGACCAGTGGCAGATTATTGGAAGTTTGTCGGGGGGGGGGGCGTGGTTAGCTTGTCGGTGGGGGCGGTTAGTTAGAAGACTGACATATACATCCATTTTATGGAAGTAAAATAGGATCTTTTACATTAATTTCTTTTTTTTCGGGGGGGGGGGGGGGGGGGCGTTAATCCGCCCTTGATTGTGACCCTCTGTGACGTCACAGCGACTCTTTTGTGACCATCTGTACTATTAGGGAAGACGTGTTCACGCTTATCCCTCTGTATCTTGGCGCATGCGCGCAAAGTCCCAAATAAAGATATCCTTTCCCCATAAATATTTTACCCCGAAATATGGGTTATGTTTCCGAAATCGTGAGTTCGAGTAGAGCATTGGTAGGTTATGCTATAAAATTCTCTATAGTTGATATAACATAGCTGCCAGTAAATGCAGAATATAACTAACTGCTTTTTGTAAACATTATTTTTAAGGTTTTAAAATGCACAATTTTTTAACTAAATATGTAGGTTAGTTGTTATTTCAGAAGAAGAAAAGTTTTTACAAAAGAAGTACAATGCACTCCCAATTATCCGGGCTAATCACCGGGAAGAATCGCACGGATAATAGAAAAATCCGAAAACTTCTTTTTATTAAAGAGAAAATCAATATCAATACAGAAATATAAAAATTACTTACATTTGCATGCTGTATACCATCAAATTACAGAGTTTCTACAGACCTGGAATGTCGGGGAAATGAGTTCTGGTCAGGCATTTTGGAAAAAAGTCAGGGAAATTAGCAGAAATTGAAGAAAGGTCAGGGAAATGCAAGAAAAATTGAATTCTATGGTAAAATCAAGAAAATATTTGCTGTTTGAACATAAGTGTAGAAATTGTTTTATTTTCATTTTCTCATTCAACCTTATAAATAGTTTTAAAATGTTTTCTTTATAAGCAAATCTTGTGCAGTTGAAATAGGCTTAATTTTATCACAAAGTTTACACAGACTGTAGAGCCGCAGAATGAAAAATTATATCTCCCTTATTGAGTACATCTCCTGCATCAGTACTATCATCTCATCACTATTATATTTAACAGCACAGTCAGTCATGATGTCATCTGTTAAATACTGGAAGCCTGGCTTACGTATGCATCACTTTGAAAACATCCAGATTTTCGAAACCTTCGAATTTTTTTGCATGTTCAAGAGGTAGGGTTACCGCTATGCGGGAACTGTTTTACTACAGGTACTCCTAAATGACACGCTTTGACTTGACTTGAATGCTATTAACTAAACTAGACAAGATTCTAACTGAGATCAACATCGATTTTATATGCATGTAAGTGCGAAAATGTTTCTCTTTAAATTTTTTGTGAATCCAAAATGAGCATAAATAATCGAGAGTACACAGTAGTTAATTATATTTCGTACATGTTGACCATTATCATATAGCATTTCGACATAACGTTTCACTGATGTTATCTATTTCACTGGCATCATATATATTTGTTCATTTCGGATTACTTAACCATTTGAGGCGCAACCCTTTCCCAATGAAGAAAAACGGGCAGCTGTTGCCATCGCTCGACTTAACTATCAGCAAGATGGCAGACGAACGAAAAGTTCGTGTGCCACAGATCTAGGTACTCTTTTTTGATGCAGCAGGCTGTGTGGCACAGCAAATACCTTTGCGTGGACCAAATTGCCAATACACACATTACAGAAACTAACAAGCAGTAATGCGATTTTAAACAGTCAGCTGAACACACTCTTTCTTAGATTCGGTATTTAACATATGATTAAATCCTTCCACAGTCTAAAAACAGCAATGAAGTATTCACAAATAGCCATCAAAGCAAGCAAAAGATTGCTTAAGAAAGCTTATAAAATACAGAGACCTATGGCTCTCACCGTTATGTATTTTGAGGAGCAAGCTCTCAGATAAGCTGAAGGTACACCTTTTATAAAGTCAGTATGATTAGAATAGCACATAAATAGCACTTACGAAAACATAAACACATCAAATATCAATTTAAAATTCACATTAATAACCTTGAACATTGCAAAGATTCGTTAAAAAAGAGAACTTACCTTTATTTTTTTTTTTAAATAACCACTCAGAAATGTCCCCAACACCCACCGGCTTATAACGTAACACCAGCATGCTTTCTTTTATTTATCTTTATATTCACACCCTATTTCTAACAAACACACACAAATTCTTTTCATACAAAAACATAACATATTTCATTCCCTTCCATCCATAACATGAAACAATATCAAATATCAACCCAAACTGACGACAGACGTATTCTTTATGGTTGCCAGTCACAACTACCACCGGCAGGTAACTTCACTTTGGCGGCGCATCGCCCAACCTGGCGTCGGATTGTTCACCAATGAATCGTAAACAAAAACATTGATATGTAAACAAAGCACCATATACGGAATATAGTCTGAAAAGTAATTAAATTTTATCAAACCGAATTTATATGTACATGTAAGCTTGTTATCTGTTTAATTTTTTTTTTTCATAAAAATATTTAAAAGCCATTAAAATAAATCATAGCAAAATTAACGGCGACGATCAATTTTCTCGGAAACCAGCGCCATCCGATCCGCCATATTTTTTACAATTGGCATTGGCAAGGCAAACTTGGGTTGGCAACAAGATTTTTTTGCCAAATCAAAAAATCGTCAGAAAGCGACCATACTAAAGCTGTTCCGAAATGACTTAGTATGCTATAAAGTAAAAAGTCATTTCTTTCTATTTGTCTTTCTGAGCTCGGGCAGGTAAAACGTTCCAATATTTTATTTTTCACGTAATTTTTCTCGAATTATTTTGTCTTGCTTTTGAGCACTTTTATTTACTTTTCTGCCCACTAGATGGTAGCAATATTTACGATTTAGAAGATCTTATGTGAGAATAGTATTATTATGTTTTAAAAATGTGTGTATATCAAAATATGCATTAAAAAATTTGACATTTTTTTAACCCTCCAACCCAAAAAGAATTGAACCAGCAAGGGGTTAATGAACAGTATTTTGTTTTAAAGGTTGTATAAGTTTGTGTTATATACCTGCAATTTTGATTTATGAAGCTTTCAGATGATAGGGTCAGGTGGGGAGAAAAATGTTTTATTATGCTTTTATGGAGATATATTTTAAGAGCATAGCAAATATTTATAATGGAGCAAACATAGGCTGCATCTTAACAAGTGATAGTGAAAAACTTTCTAGATTCCTTTGGTACATATTAGTAGAGAAAAAAAAAAAAGTATAAAATTACGATTTCTAATTTAAAAGAAAAGGACGGACAATATTAAAATATTTATAAAAGGTTAAAAACACATTAAAACCCGTCAGTAGCACTTTCAGTGACGACCACCACCTTCCTCAGCTTTAGCTTCAAAATGCCTTGCTCTCTTCCTCAGAATTTTGTTCCATCCCGGATCTATTTGTGCATGCATCATGTCGTTTACAGCGCCATCTGCGGTCATAATCTGTAATGCTTCCATGTTGAGGGCATAATAGTTATTTTTGTAATTGGTGAGTTTTTGGCTATTATTAAAATAGATTTCTATGGGGGCGCGTTCTTGGGCTATTTTAGAAAGGGCGGTACTGGGTTTATTGAATTTAATATCTTTGTGGTGTTCCTTTTTTCTGTCTTTCATTTTTCTTTTAGTCATACCTATGTAGCATCCTGATTTATTTGAATTATTGTCTGTAAAGTTTATTTTATAAATTCTGGCGGTTTCATTAGGGTCAATAGGGTCTTTATCACTGCGAATGCATTTGAAAATAGTTTGATTAGGTTTTATTGGTATTTTAATGTTTTTCTTAGCGGCTTCATTTGTTATTTTTAGTGTGGCTCCCCTGCAGTACGGAATGGCGTTAGTAAATTTCTGTTTCGGTTTTTGATGGTCGTTAATTTGTTCCAGTTTTTTTATTCGCTTTATAAAAAGGTTTTTGACGAGGGATTTTGGGTAACCTGCGTTTTTACATTGGGTTTTAATAAATTGTAGTTCATTATTGAGGAGGTTTTCGTCTGAGCATACAGTAATGGCGCGATTGACATATGAGCGGATGGCGGCAATTTTAAATTTGTTGGGAGTTTTTGAATTAAAATTTACTATTTCATTATTATTGGTGGCTTTTCTGAAAACAGTGGTATGGATATTATTATTCATATCTCTATTGATTTTAATGTCAAGGAAATTTCCTTGACATTAAAATTCTCGAAAAAAAAAATAAATAAATTCTCAAGAAAATAAAAATAAATAAATGACGTTCTCAACAAAAAGTAAATAAATAAAATAAAATCAACAGTTGTAAGTTTAACACTGGGTGTAAAAAGGGATTCCGAAGAACTGAAGACTGTGTAAGTAAAAAGAAAGGAACGGAGGGTGTTCCTAGGGACATGGTTGTTCTTCAACTGGATTACTTTTATTGTGTGGGGAGAGCTGGGTTTGAACCCAGGGACTTATGGGTGGTAGAATGAGGCACAATCCGGCTCGGCCAAAAGGTACCCATTCGACCGGCCTTCAATTGCCGGATGTTGTGTGCGTGGAGGTGATCTCGTGTCGCCATAATTGCATGTAACTGTGCCTGACCTAGACTTGGAGGTGCAGCTACATGCAAAAAAATTAAAAATCATAAACCTCCTGATTTTGGGTGTTTACCTAACGCAGGAATAAATACCTATTTATAAATACCTTATCCATTGGGTATTTACCCAAGCCAAATATATAGTGAAATATTCTCACCCTTTTTTAAAATCTCACTCAATTTGGGAGAAAGGGTGAGAAATTCTCACCCATTTTCTTTTTTCTGTAATGAAAATCCTGAATAAATTTAATAGCTTGCACCTTTAAAAAAACATGATTCTCTCCCCCCATTATTTTCTCCTACCTAACCCTCTCTGCTGTAGAAAGGAGCCTTCTGCACAGGGTTGTTATGATTTTGCCCAACCCGAAAAAACCCGAGTGGGTTTTTTCAAAAAAGCTCACTTGAAAAACCCCAACTGGGTTTTTTTTTTTAATTTCAACTTTAATTATGTAGATAATACATTGCTTAATATCAGCTCACCACTTGTAAAGTTTATAAACAGCTCCCTAACCCCCCCCCCCACACACACACACACATTCCACCACTACATAAGGAAAAAAAAAAACAGACTTCACATAGGCATTAAAACTTTCTAGAATAAATTTTTATGCCTATCTGTATATTCTAATGAATAAAGATTTTTTAACCATAAAAAAATCAGGTTGTAACTAAGCACTAGTATATCACTGTTAAAATTATTACTAATAGTCAATTTATCTAAGAACAAACCATGATTGGCGTTGTTATTGTAATTGATTTATACATTTTTTCATGTATGATTAATAATTATAATCAGTTATTACTATTAAATTAACCACTTTTTATTTATAATTGATTTTTGTAATCAATTACTTTGTGTTAAGTTGTATTTCGTAATAAGCAATTTTTTTTCAAATATTCTGAAACCCAATCCCTTCTTCTGAAAAAACCCGAAAAACCCAGTGGGTTGGGTTTTTTCTGAAAGAACCGTGGTTTATAACAACCCTGCTTCTGCAGCAGTATCAGGTTTTCAATTAGTGACGTAGATGTGAAAGCCTGCCTCAGTGTTGCTTCTCAAAAAAAAGTCTCTCAACATTATTATTTGAAAGTTGATTCTTGCATATAAGCAAATCGATATAGAATTATAGAATTTGCGATTATAGAAAAAATTTTGCGATTATAGAAAAAACTTGCATATATTTAATTTTCTTTTTTTTTTTTTCTATACAGTTCACCTTCAAAGGACACCTTTGTATTTGAACAGTAGCAAAACCTTTTGTATCTTATTTATATATATGAGAAGAAATTTCCTGTTAAATGAAGTATGAACAGGCAAGAGAGAAGCGATATATGTACAACATAAGTCAAAAGGCCTTCAGTGTAAAAAGTACTGTGAGTCACCATCTTTTGTTCTCACTTCAAAGAGAAGCCTTATAGATGTGACATATATCAAAAAGTCTTCTCTCAGAAGAGTATCTTCAACGAACATCATCGTACCCGCACAAAAGAAAAACCTTATGTGCTTGACATATCACAAAGCCTTCACTGTAAAAAGTACCTTGAGCCGTCATTTTGATTTTCTCACCAAAGAAAAACTTCACATGTATTGCATATGACAAAAAGCTGTCACTGTAAAAAGTATGATGAGCAGCCATCTTTGTTCTCACTCCAAAGAGAAACCTTATGTATGTGACATATGTCAAAAAGCCTTCTCTTACAAGTATAACTTGAATGTTCATCTACGAATCCACACAAATGAGAAACCTTATGTGTGCAACATATGTCAGAAAGCTTTCACTATAAGAAGTAACCTAAGCCGTCATCTTCATTTGCATACTGAAGAAAAACCTTACGTGTGTGACATATGCCAAAAAGCTTTCACTGTAGAAAGTACCTTAAACTGCCATCTTCATTCCCACTCCAAAGAGAAACCTTTTGTGTGCGATATATGTCAAAAAGCCTTCTCTTACAAGGGTCACTTGAATGTTCATCTTCGAACCCACACAGAAGAGAAACCTTATGTGTGCGACATATGTCAGAAAGGATTCTCTCAGAGTAGTAGCTTGTCTGCACATTATCGCATCCACACAAAAGAGAAACCTTATGTGTGCAACATATGTCAGAAAGGATTCTCTCAGAGTGGTAGCTTGTCTGCACATTATCGCATCCACACAAAAGAGAAACCTTATGTGTGCGACATATGTCAGAAAGGATTCTCTGTAAAAAGTAACTTGAACTGCCATCTTCATTCTCACACCAAAGAGAAACCTTACGTCTGTGACATACGTTAGAAATCCTTTTCTCGGAAGTGTCACTTGACTACACATTATTGCACCCGTACAAAAGAGAAGTCTTAATGTGTATATGACATTTGTAAGAATGCATTTTCTCAATAAGCTGTCTAAAATAAACATCTTTATATGCAAATGAAAGAGAAACCATACATGTGTGACATTTGTCAAAAAGTATTCTCTTTAAGGGTAAACTTCTCTTCACATTTTAATACTCATACAAAAAGAAACCTTATGCATGTGTGAGACATGTCAATATGCTTTCTCTTAAAAAAAAGAAAAAAAAATTGTTTGAAAAGACATCTTTGTATCCACACAAAGGAGAAACCTTTTGTGTGACATTTATCATAAAACTTTTTCTCTGTATCAAACTTTAACTACACATACATACACACACATTACAAAAAATAAACCTTATTTGTGCGACGTATGTCAAAAAGCTTTCTCTCATCATGGTTGTTAGAATGAATGTCTTCACACCCATGCAAAAGAGAAAGCACGAGCTTGCGATATATTTTGTCAGAAAAGTTTCACTTCATCATTGTATAAACAGTTAGTGGCAATCGAAAATACTTTTAGCATAACAAATTTGACAGGCTTGTAAGGTGAATGTGAATACACAGTTATCTGTGAAGGGCTTGAAACAGCCCATTTTCCTTAATTAAGATAAAAGTACATTTCTATGGAATTGTATAGTGGTTTCACTAACACTTGACTCAAGTTTCTGATATGTGTTACGTGCATTCATATCAAGACTTTATGTATTAAAATATGAAAAATAAAGATCCTTTTAATTAAATTTTTAGTCAATTGGCATTAGAAATTCTTTTCAGTTTCTGAGTAATTATAATCAACATTTTTGAATGGAGTTTGATTAAAAACAGACATTTTCTGTTTAACCTTTTACAGACCAATGTTCCGTATTGAGAACATTGAATTGAAAATTTATTCAAAAATGAAACTTTATCAATATCGACTTGAAAAAATTAGCAGATAAAGTTACAAGATGACTTGATTTTTTTAAATAGAAGTTGCATTTCTATCATTATTGGGAAACTGGGAAAAAATCATAAAAATAGCCATTTTCATAAATTTTTATGAAGCTACCTTGATATACCTCTCCCCCCATTTAAACTGAATTCATATCTTTACTCAAATTTAAAAATAAATCTTTTATTAAATTTAAGATCCATACTCACCATTAAAAATACATTAAAAATTGTATAATTTTTTTTACCCGCCTTTAAATGACAAATATCTTTAACCCTTTGAGGCACAACCCTTTCCCAATCCTGAATAAAGGGCAGCCGTTGCCATCGCTTGACTTAACTACCAGCAAGAAGTCTCTGGATCTGTGGCACGCGGTGAACGTTTCAATCGTCCGCCATCTTGCTGGTAGTTAAATCGAGCGATGGCAACGGCTGCCCCTTTTTCAGCATCGGACACTCTATCCAGCTGTTCTCACATTCTTCCATTTTTCTGCAGATGTCAGTGCTGTTAAAAATAATCGTGACCATTTTTTGATGGAAATGACGTGCTAAAAAGTAAAGGATTCTTGTGGAGCTAGGTTATCCGCAACTATTTTTATAGAAATCCAATCTATTCTTCGTGACTGGCAACAGTCAAAACGTCAGAGTTGGGTGTTCCCAGAGCGGGAACACTGCTCGTTAAAGGGTTAACTAACACATTAAAAGACAAATGCAAAAAAACTAATTTAAAATATGCCTTGATCTCAGTGCAGTCTGTAAAATTTTAAGCCTTTGAAGTACAAGCATTTTCAGATCAATATAGAAGACCAACTGGATAGATTGCCCAAAGCTGAAAGAGTGCAGCAGTTCATTGAACTACACAAAAACGAAACTGTATGCGCGCAGCCAGCCTTGTCAGAGAACTTCTTTAGCTTTATGACACCATATGAGCGATTCCATTGACCGCCATATTGTTGGTAGTTAAATGGATCAATGGCAACTTCTGCACTCTTTCAACTTTGGGACCATTTAAACATTTTTTTTCAACCAATAATGAATGCGCCGTAATTAGTAGTTTCATGACCACTGCCATATTACTGGCAGGGTTAACGGGGCAACTTCCCATTGCCCATAGATTCTAGGGACTCAAAAATTTTACATTTTACACTTTTATAATTTACAATAAAATAACAAAGGAGAAAAAAGTATCAAAAGTTATATTATCTACGAATTATAAAGTATGGATAATGGAAATAATTCTAATTTACATTTGTACAAATTTAGTCTTTTCAATTTGTCAAAATTCTCTATAGTGGATATAGCATAGCTGCCAATAAATGCAGAATATAACTAACTGCTTTTTGTAAACATTATTTATTTTTAAGGTTTTAAAATGCACAATTTTTTAACTAAATATGTAGTTTAGTTGTTATTTCAGAAGAAGAAAAGTTTCTACAAAAAAAGTACAATGCACTCCCGATTATCCGGGCTAATCATCGGGAAGAAACGCACGGATAATAGAAAAAGGTGGATAATCCAAAAACTTCTTTTTATTAAAGAAAAAATCAACATCAATACAGAAATATAAAAATTACATTTGCATGCTCTATACCATCAAATTAGAAATTTTCCAATCAACATTTAATGCTAAAAGAAATCTGTAAAGGGTCTTAGTTTCTGTTTGCTAATTTCTTGCAGTACATCGACACATATTTTACGAACCGCAGTAATGCCACCCTAATCAAATCCTCTTTGTGTCCCATATAATCGGGCAAAGTTTACACAGACTGTAGAGCCGCAGAATGAAAAATTATATCTCCCTTATTGAGTACATCTTCTGCATCAGTACTATCCAGTGGCGGCTCGTGGGTTATTTAAAAGGAGGTTCACAAAACAAGTTTCGAAAATTAGATATGCAGATTCGACGCACCTTACAAATTAAAATAGATTTGCGTTTGCAGCTTTTAAAAGAAAACAATGCACGCAACTGAAAGAAAACAAGTCATCTTGGGTCTTACATTTTGTCACCAAGATAAGTTTTAGCAAAGGTGCTGTCTCGATTCATTTTATTTCAGTTTTTTTTTTTTGAAAGGATACTATTGAAAAATACCATTGCTGTAGCTCCGAAACTCGTCTTTTACTCCCATCTTAATTATTGACACTAGTTTGTAAACAAATAATGCAGAGAAAAATGATAGAAATAAAGTATTAAGAAAATTAAATAAAAATTAACTAACTAACCAAACGTAACAAACCAAGGGAAAATCCGGAAGCGATAATGCAAAATTGGAACTGTGTGCACAATGGAAGTGTGCGAACAGAATGATTTCATGAATGCCATACATCCCCGCAGCTGTCTCGGCTTCTGGCCCCAGAGTGCGGTTCAGAGGAAATTTTTTCTTTTCGCACGTGTGATTGATTAGACTGTTGTAGTAACCTACACTACAAAGCTTTAGCTATAATAATCGTAATTAATAATAATGGGGGGAGGGGGGGAGAGAGTAAAACTCACATCATAAATTCACATAAATCTAGAAATGTGCTTAATATTTGTTTTCAATTTAATTTGTTAATGTGTTTATTCTTTAGTTTTTCCTTTGGGGTTTCACATGCTCATGTGCTCAAATGGAGGAGCCGCCACTGGTACTATCATCTCATCACTATTATATTTGACAACGCAGTCAGTCATGATGTCATCAGCCAAATACTGGAAGCCAGACTTACATATGCATTACTTTGAAAACATTCAGATTTTCGAAATCTTCGAATTTTGCATGTTCAAGAGGTAGGGTTACCGCTATGCGGGGACTGTTTTACTACAGGTACTCCTAAATGGCACGCTTTGACTTGACTTGAATGCTATTAACTAAACCAGACAAGATTCTAACTGAGATCAACATCGATTTTATATGCATGTAAGTGCGAAAATGTTTCTCTTTAAATTTTTTGTGAATCCAAAATGAGCATAAATAATCGAGAGTACACAGTTAATTATATTTTATATATGTTGACCTCTATGATATAGCATTTAGACATAACATTTCACTGACATCATATATATTCGTTCATTTCAGATTATTTAACACTTTGAGCCGCAACCCTTTCCCAATGCTGAAAAAAGGGCAGCCGTTGCCATCGCTCGACTTAACTACCAGCAAGATGGCGGACGATTGAAACGTTCATCGCGTGCCACAGATCTAGAGACCTTTTTTTGATGCAGCTGGCTGTGCGGCACAGCATCATGCATCAAAAAAGCTATACCCCAGGTAGCACATAAGCTTAAATCAAGCTTGACATTGACTTGAATTTGACGTATTAATACAAGCTTGACATTTCAATCCATTAGCTTGATTATTGTGCTGATGGCGCCATCTGTCACTGTAGGCGAGAAGGAGAAAGGACATTGAAAAGTCTAAGGGGAAGGAATGAATGGGATAAACCCCTCTGAAGTGTAACACGAGGGAAGTTTTAGTTTTATTTACATCTAATTAACATTAGTAATTCCATTAACTAATTAATTAGCCCTAAAAATATATTTTAATATAATTAACACAATTTAGTTAAATAATATACTTCACTTTATGGGTGGTAGAATGAGGCGGTTTCCGGCTATTACAAAATAATTTATCATCAGTCGTAAATGTATTTGACCATAGAATTAAAAAAAAAAATTCTATATTTCCAAATAATGGAAATTCTTCAAAATAAAATACAATTATACTACAAAATTGATTTCAAAATCAGCCGTATGTCTCGATTTTGAAAGTTTTAAAACGTGTGCCGCTGTTAAGTTTATATTATGTTTATTTCCCTATTAGTCGAGTCTCTAAATCACACATAACATTATTTTAATTTTGATGCATCCCATGGAAAAATAAAAGAAACAAATAACACATCAGCCACTTATCAATTTTGCCAGAAAATGGAGTGATAACACTCTAACAGTCACTTCAAACTTTAGTCATATCGGCCCGACTGAGAGTGGCGCAACGGGTAGGACGCTTTCCTCCCAACCCAAAGGTCCCGGGTTCTATTCTAGCCGCGGAATCTTTATGGAAACAGATTAAATTAAATTGAAATTTCGGCGTAGAGGGGAAAATGCGTGGCAAGATAAAATATGTGGGGCGAGTTCGCCGACCGGCGCCCCGTGTAATTAGGAAATTTTTTTAAGCTTGCTATTTCAAGCTTGAAATGTCAAGCTCTATGCAAGCTGGGCAAGTGTAAACTAGAACACTTGATTCAAGCTTGCATTAAGCTTACACGCTTGAAATTTTCAAGCTTAATTCAAGTTTACTGACTTAATAAATCAAGCTTGCTGCAAGTTTGCTGTGCTGTCTGGGACAATACTGCAGCTATTGCCATGACTGACTATACTGCTGGGACAATGCTATACAATGCTGCAGAGAAGCAGGCATAAAAATATCTCAAGCCTCCAATAAAAAAGGAATCAGAATTCGGAAAATTAAGCATAGTCCTATCTCGTATTTCTCAAAAAGAAAGCATAATAATAGATCTAAATACCGAGAAAATAGCTAATTATCAAAATAAAGATTATTGATTTTGTGTGAAGCAGTTGAAGGAATCTCTACCCCTAAAACTGTTAATAATGTAGCTCATGCGCCAATCGAAGACAAGATCCTGGGCAAAGAATGGGATATTATCAACAATGACAAACCTCCAAGAGAGCAATCTGACGATGGCATGATAGGTAGCCAAAAAGGCACTTTCCACCTGGAATATTCTTTTAACTAGGTTTTATAGTATTTGTTTTTTACTTGGAATAAAAATAGATCTGTTGATTATTTAATTTCGAAGAAAGAAATATAATTATTTAATTTCAATAAAAGAAATATAATTACAATAGAGAGCCAGAAATCAGCTTGAGACCATGGCTTATGCGGATTTTAGGTATTTTGCGGATTTTGGGCTATAAAAGATAAATCATTACATTTCTGATTTTAAAAAAGTAGAATACAATTACAATGAAATAAAAACAGTCAAAAGTATTTCACTTATATTTCCTCATTAAATACAAAAGTATAGGAGAAAAAAAGAAAAAAATTACATGAAGACTAAGCAAAGCAAATGGTTTCAAAATTTCCTTTTTCTAATTTTGAAAGCATGTTCTATGGTAATTTGTTTTAAAATATCATTTTTTCCTAATTTCAGTTTATTTATTTTTGCAAATTGTATATTATCATTAATTCTTGTTTTGTTACAGAACTTTGCTGTTCTAAAAATTTGCTATTCTTCTCCTAACTCTGAACTTTTATCAAATGAATTTTATTATTATTATTACCCAAGTTTTCATCATCAGAATCACATTTATCTGGATTCAAGACACTTTTCTACAATTTTATCACTGGTGGATGACTTCGAATTTCATTATTTACATCAGAGAAGGCGTGCGGATTTCGGACGTTTGCGGATTTTAGGTCGGCAGATTTTTGGTTCTCGACTGTATGAGAAAGAAATATAATTAATATAAAGTCATATTTTAATAAACAACTTAATATCTTATTATAAAATCTGAAAGAAAAACTAGTAAGTTCTGGTTTCAAATTATTTCAAACCCAAAAATGTTGTTGTCATTGGTTGTTTAAAATTCCAAAGGAAATCACGGTAGAATATTTTAAACAATTTTTAACTATATATAGTAATAATATTACAAAGAAACTATCAGGGTGTCCATCGGTGACTAGAAAAGCGACTTTTGCTACTAATTTAAAGATAAGGTGGCTCGGGCAACTTTTTTGAATAAAAAACATCAGTTTCATACTATTTTCAATTTTTTGGCTGCTTATACCTAACTCTAGGCGACTGCTTGAAAATCAGTTTTCGGTTTTTGTCAACTTCCTTTTCTTTTCAAAGTTGCAATAGATATTACTACTAAACTGGCCATTTTTTACTTTCCGAACATGTACCATGTAAGGAAAGTATTGCAATCATGAAAAAATTCGACTTCGAGATTTTGGTGTATTGATACGTTTTGAGGTCTTCTGATTTCATGTGTGCTATTTTTATGAGATATATGTGTGTGTGTGTGTGTGTGAACACGATAGCTCCTAAACGGGGCATTCGATTGAGCTCAAATTGGGTAGATATGTTATAAACCACCGTCGCAAGACCTGTATTCATTTTGGTGTGTATAGGATATATAGTTTTTCTACATTGCTACGACAAAGATTTCTTTTACATTATGTCCTACGGGGGGTAATTCTTGAAAGTGTGCTAGTGTTTAAACGGTGTATTCGATCGAGCTCAAATTGGGTATATATGTTATAAACCATGATCATAAGACCAGTATTGGTTTTGATGTGTATAGGACTTATAGTTTTTCTACAGGGCTACGACAAAGATTTCTTTTACATTATGGAATATGGGGGGAAATTCTTGAAAGTGTGCTAGTGTGTAAATGGTGCATTCGATTGAGCTTCAGTTTGGTATATAGGTTTGAAGTATTAATTGATTAAAATTTATTTAAATGCTTGGTAATGATCTTAATCGTAAGTGTTCGGAAAGTTGAGTGGAGTCACTCCTGATATTTTATGTTTGTGAGGCTACTAATGCTACTATTTTCGCCTCCTGTCATAGGTGGACAGCCTGAACAATAAATGAATTTTTGTTTCAAAAGTACAGATTAGCCAAGACATTATTGTGATTCGGATGATATTTTGGATATTAAAAAATCTGCCGGATATCCAGTGCATCCCTAGTTAAAATGGGAATTAATTTCTGATAATAGCTTTTAGAATTGCTATATGTTCTGTGTATAGCTATTAGAAAAGATTGATTTACAAAGTGTAATAAAATCTCATGAAGATTGTTTTTCTTCCATGTTTCAAAATGAAGATATTTGAGATCAGGCTACACAAGATAAATAAAAGAGAAAGATGAAGATTAGCAGTACTTGTCTGGTTACTTTGTAAACTTTGAAAACAACATTCACAGAATTTATGGAAAGTGAACTTTCCAAAAATTCTGTGAATACTGTTTTCAATGTTTACAAAGCCAGAACTCGGCAATCTAAAACACAGTATTTAGCGATGCTGAAACGCAGTATTTTTATCTCCCTTTCATGCGACAATAAACTTTAAAGCAGTTTTAAATTCAATATTAAATCTCAAATCTCAAACTTAAACTCATCCTAACTAATATTATAAATGCGAAAGTGAGTTTGTTTGTTTGTTTGTTTCTTTATGACGCTTTCACGCCTAAACCGCTGAATCGATTAGGATGCATTTTGGTTTAGATATAGAGGGGACCCTGGAGTTGGTTATAGGCTAATTAGAATTTTAGATTTTTAATTACTTTTTTAATTATTAATTAAAAACCGTTTTTACGTTGCCATGCTTGGCGAGTTTCACCCGTATCAATCAAATGATTCATGTTTTGAGCTAACAAGAATGCTATTGCTTCAATAAAGAAGCGCGTGCGTGCATCTGAAAAACATTAAATTCCACGGAAATTATGCCAGTTTTATGCCAAATCTATCTATCAATAATAATAAAAATGAATGTTCTCCAGACAAATCTACAGAAAGCAGAGCTTTGAAAATTTGAGCATAGAAGCCGAATGACTGTGCACCTGAGGCTCGGAATGTTGAAATTTTAAATACTTTTCTAATTATTAATTAAAAACCGTTTTATCGCCAGCACAAAATGATTTATGCTTTTGAAATAAAGCTGAAATTCTATTTTCAGATAAACATGCATTTGAAAAACATGAAATGGTATGGAAATTATGTTGATTTTACGCCAAATTAAAAAGCATTAGAAAGAAAAGTCCAAATGTGTTTCTTAAACTTCATAAATTTCCAAATCCTACCAATAATATAAAAACTCGGCTGTTCGAGCCTCGTCAGGGGGAGATCCCCCTGAACCCCCCTAATTTTTTAGTTTTATTATTGCCATATTAAAACTATATTAATTAACTTGGCATTTTATCGCTCATCTTTCGCGTATTTCGCCTCGTAACCCTATGTTGAAATTTTTATGAGTGTAACCTATTTATAGAAAAATACATGTGGCGCCTATTCTACAGCTTACAAAATATTGTAACAATAGATTAAAGCTGTTGTGAACTAATAATATTTGAATTTATGTAAAAAATACATGTGGAGCATATTCTATATCTTACGAAATAGTGTAACAATATCGAGACTAAAGATTGCTTTAATCTCGGTATTAAAGCTGTTGTGAACTAATAGTATTTAAATACATGTGAAATTATGTTGCTTTATTATGTTGCATTTTTGGGACACATTTTTCAATAAGGGTATTGAGAGATAAAATGACATAGTCATTAAAAAATGTGTACGTTTGTGTGTTTAGATGTTTTTGACTGAATCGCACACAAATTGCTGAACAGATTTGGAAAAATTCGTAATGAAGATAGCTTATGCCCTGGATTAACATACAGGCAACCTTTCAAGCATATAGTATAAGTAATTCTTTTACAAAAACATTCAAAGTAATTCTAATGTATTGCGCTCTATGGAATTATAACTACTAAACCGAATTTAAAACTTAGTTACACTATTCCTGAGTATTATTGTTTGTTTGTTTGTGGATTAAGACCGATTGACTGCACTAGGGTCCTAGGCCTATTCCTCTGTGGGGAACTTTCTAAGGGATCCTAGCCCGTATTTACGCGAGGTTTTGGAGAAAACCGCGAAAATCTGCGAGCGGCTAGGTCGACAGGCTCGACCAGGGGTTAAACCTGGCACTTCCAGCCTTCCAGTTTTGAGAGTAGAACTTCTTAGACACTGGTGGGACCCTGAGTGTTATAGGCTACCTTTTATGCATATATCACAAATAGTTCTTTTACAGGGATACTCATAAGAATTACATTACACTCTATGTGCATCTCTGTAAGTACTGAACCGATTCCAAAACTTTTTCCACTGATAGTAAGCTACACTATTCTTGAGTATTATAGGCTAAAATTAATGCATGTAGCGCAAATAGTTCCTTTACAGGAACACTCAAAATAATTCTAATACATTACGTTCTCTGGGTATCTCTGTAACTATAGAACCGATTCTAAAACTTTTTCGCTAAGAAAAAGCTGCACTATTCCTGATTAGCGTAGGCTAAAATTCATGCTATAGCATAAATATTTCTTTCACAAGAACAACAAAAACAGTTAGCAAATACTGTCGTAAATGTATTCGCCAAATGCCTGAAAAAAATCTAAATTTAGTAACTCTGCTTACTCTCTTATTTTAAATGAAGTATACTACCACGCATTATACTTCATATAAAATAAGTAAAAAGCAAATAACATTTAAATGCAGTTTCTTTTGTCGCAAACATATGTGTTATTCACATATGCTTCATTTCTTTTGGGACCTAACTCTAAAGCCGACGCGGACGAAGTCGCGGGTAGCAGCTAGTATTAAATACAATCTCTTATTAAAACTCACTCATATTGCATAAAAAACTCAGTATGAAGCTTCTCATGCTCAGGATAAATATGTACACTCGTAATAAACATAAATTTTCTTTATTTTTTCAAATAATCATCTCAAGATAGAATATATTTTTATAAGACAGTTGCAAAGTGATAAATAAATAAATAAATTTCCTCTCCTATTCCCAATCTTATTCAGCTGTTATTTAGGAAAAATTCAAGATGCAGTTTCTGACAGTGGTAGAACTATATTATGTCAACTTTTTTAAAAAATAAATGTATTACCCTGTCTATTTTTTTTATAGAGGATCTATATACACTCTATAACAAATAAATCGACACACCAAGAAGGAGGTGTCCGATTGAGACGAAAATTGGTGGATAGGAAGACAATGTACAGAATAGTAAATGATTAAAATTTCAGAACAATTGAATAATTTATTTCAGAGTTACAGTAACAAGTTCAATAAGGTGTTGACCCGCCACTAGCCTGGATACAAGCTGCCACACGGCGGCATAGACCGATAAAGCTCTCGGATGGTCTCCTGCGGTATTTCCTGCCAAATTCGCTCCAATTGTCGAACAAGGTCATCAACAGCCCGTGCCAGATGCAATCGCCTTCCCATCATATCCCAGACATGCTCGATGGTAGAGAGATCTGGCGATCTGGCAGGCCAAGGAAGAGTTTGACAAGCTTGCAGACAGTTTACAGCAACACGAGCTGTATGTGGTCTGGCATTGTCCTGCTAAAAAACCAGCCCAGGGCACTGCAAAAGGAACGGTAGCAAAACAGGTCTTAGGATGTCGTCCACGTACCGCTGTGCAGTAAGTGTACCTCTAATGACGACCAAAGGGGTCCGGCTGTCAAAGGAAATGTCACCCCAGATCATAATGCCTTGTGGAGAGCCGGTGTGGCGTGCAATAGTGAAAGCAGGATCTCCCTCTGCCCTGCGCGTCTCCAAACACGTCTTCGATGATCGTCAGGACACAGTTGGAAGCGGGATTCATCGCTAAAGACTGTACGTCCCCAGTCGGCATCATTCCAACCTGATCGAGCCCTGCACCACTGTAATCTGGCTCGGCAGTGTGCAGGCGTGAGTGGCAGGTGGCATAACAGTTGTCCCGAGCGCAGTGGCGCAGAGAGGGAGGGGGAGCAGGGGAAAAATCCCCAGGGCCTCAGCTTGTGAAGGGGCCCCACTTTTGCTGCTTATATGATACTTAATTGTGCGTTGTCAATTTTGTTAAAAATAAAGTCATAATTCAGATTATGTCCCCGGATGTTTCAAATTAATTTTTGAATGAAATTACAAAAAGCCAGCTAGAGTATAAACTCTAACTTGACAAAAACGAGGAGTGTTTCTGATTGAGTCTTCTTCTCCAAGAAAAGTAGACATTGACGGTGTTATTCAACGATTTGCCTTTGCCATGACTAAAAGTAGAAAAGATTTATTTAACAAGAAATCATTTTTTTTTTTGAGACACTTCGTTAAATAGTGGAAGAAAGGGTATAGCCAGATGAGAGACTATGGGCTCACCCAACCTCCGAAAATTTGAATTTTCCTTAACAAAATGTTAAATATCAAGACTTTCGGTGAGAAATTTTGAAATTTCCACTTTTTTGGCCGTCTGAAATTTTTTTGGGCTGCCTGCTTGCATCCCTAGTAGCACAACTAGTTCAAAAAACGTTTAAATTACGTTGGAAACACGTTTTTTGACGCAAAAAAACGTGTTTTAAACGTTTTTTGGGCTAATTGTGCTACTTGGGATAGAAGTATGAATAAAAATATTAATTTTTTCAATACTGAGGAAACATGCCATGCGAAAATGTTAACGTTTCAAATACAGTTTCTCTATGGAGGTGACGAAACCTTCAAAACAAAATGTTGGTATTTTTTAGAGCATGGATGCTTCTTCAAGTATAATACTCTTTTAAATTAATAATTTTAATTCTGTTAATTATTTTCCAATTACTATTATTTTAAAGTGTCTTTAAATTATTAATAATTTTAATATAGAATAAATGATTGATCTAATACGACATCAAAAGGATTTCTGGATTGCAAAAGGACCCCAAAGATTTTATCCCCGGGGCCCCGACTTGGCTCTCTGCGCCTCTGCCCGAGCGTTGATTTCGCTCTCTCAACCGTCTGTGAAGGTCATGATGGACACTGGTGTTTGGGTTGAACGCCTGAGGATTGATAGAGATGAAGAAGGCGCTGTGACAGCTGATAGGACCATTACTCTGTCCTCACTATCTGTTGTAGCCCTAGGTCGACCGCTACCATCCTGATGCTGCACTCTGCCATTTTCCACCCATCCTTGCCAGCATCTTCGAATCGTCGCATCACTTCGACTCAAATGACGAGCGATTCTCCGATTAGTCCAACCGGCCTCTTTCAATCCAATCATACGACCTCTGTCAAACTCTGACAGTTGCTCGTAATGAGCACGAATCCTGCAGCGAGGCATTTTTTAAGTTGTTGAAAGGTCATCTGAATCGCAATCAAACCGAAAGTTTTAACAACCGTTGAAGAACTGCTCCTTATATACGTCTGCTGGATGCGCTAGAGATCAAACTATTCATTCATTGGACACCAAATTTGAATCATTTGCATATCTGTTCAAAACATTCATGCATATGAAATTTCAAAGCAATCGGATGATTGTTTCTTGGTGTGTCGATTTTTTTTGTTATAGAGTGTATTTTTCCGTTCTTATACCATTACATTTATTTTTTTCTTAAATGTCACATACTGTTGCAGAGAACTCTGCTTACTTTTCGGGTTTGTATTGTAAAGTCAAGTGTAAATGCAAAGTTCTAGTATACGGCCCTGGTGATAGGACTAAACACAAATTGTATTGGTTCTAGAGATTTGAAAACCCATTGCCAATACACACTTTACAGAAACTAACAAGCAGCAATACTATTTTCAACAGTCAGTTGAACACAGTCTTTCTTAGATTCGATATTTCACATACGATAAAATCCTTCCACAGTCTAAAAACAACATTGAAGTATTCACAAACAGCCATCAAAGCAAGCAAAAGATTGCTTAAAAAAGCTCATAGAGACCTATGGCTCTCATCGATATGTATTTTCAGTAGCAAGCTCTCGGATAAGCTGAACTCGGCAGCGACCCACTCTTTTATGTTTTACTGACCTTTTGCAAGAAAAATCTAGGGCTACAGGGCATTACATTACCCCCCATACAGGGATACATCTTATTAATAGAGAACATATTGCATGTATTTCTTACCGTTTAACCCTTTGAGGCGCAACCCTTTCCCAATGCTGAAAAAAGGGCAGCCGTTGCCATCGCTCGACTTAACGACCAGCAAGATGGTGGACGATCGAAACGTTCATCGTGTGCCACAGATCTAGAAACCCTTTTTTGGCACAGCTGGCTGTGCGCGGTCACAGCCAGCTGTCGTCAAAAAAGGGTCTCTAGATCTGTGGCACGCGATGAACGTTTCGATCATCCGCCATCTTGCTGGTCGTTATGTCGAGCGATGACAATGACTGCCCTTATTTCAGCATTGGCCAATCTATCCAGCTGTGTCACATTATTCCATTTTTCAGCAGATGTCAGTGCTGTTAAAAATAATCGTGAGCATTTTTTTACAGGAAATGACGTGCTAAAAAGTAAAGGATTCTCGTGGAGCTATATCACCCGCAACTATTTTTATAGAAATCCAATCTATTCTTCGTGACTGGCAACAGTCAAAAGGTCAGAGTTTGGTGAGCCTAGAGCGGGAACACTGTGCGTTAAAGGGTTAACAAATGAACAGTAATTTGGAAAATATATTTTGAGAAACATCTACGCGAATAAATAAGTTCTTTTATTTAAAAATTGAATTTCCTTTCACCTGCCTGCAATCGTTCAAATTCATCTTTCACCAATTCAGTTTCGTTCATCATCTCTAGGTTCCAATGGAAGAAAAAAAATGTTCAAGTGGAGGGAGTTTGCAAGCATCTTCTGTGAAGCAGGAGTCGAAAGATTTTTGCGGTGAAACAGTAAAGAAATGTCTCACGTGCGATGCCTGCCAAAAGTCGTTTTCTACCAAGGTGTCTTTAATAATGCACGCCTGCACCACTACTGACAAGAAGGCTTTTGCTTGTGATCTATGCGGAAAAGAATACACAGAGAGGGGTAACTTGATTCGTCACCTTCGAGTTCACACGGGAGATAAGCCTTACATTTGCAGTGTGTGTCAAAAGGCATTTACTCGACAGAGCGATTTGAATGCTCACCTCCCGCTTCATTCAGGAGATAAGCCCTTTGTCTGCCATGTGTGTGCAAAAGCATTCACGCTCCAGAGTCGCTTGAACTCCCACCTTCTCATTCATACGTCAGCGAAGCCTTATTCGTGTGATGAATGTGGGAAAGGATTCAGTCAGAAAGGTAATCTCAAGACGCACCTTTTGGTTCACACTAGAGAAAAGCCTTATGTTTGCAGTGTGTGCCCAAAAGCATTTACTCAACAGAGAGATTTGAATTGCCACACCCTTCTTCATTCGGGAGAGAAGCCTTATACTTGTGATGTGTGTCAGAAATCATTTAGTCAGCCGAGGTGCTTAAAGGATCACCTTATCATGCATACGGGTGAAAAGCCTTATGTTTGTGATCTGTGTCAGAAAGCATTTACCTGGAAAAAGGATTTGAAAGTGCATTCCTTAATTCACTCGGGAGAAAAGCCTTACGTCTGTAATGTATGTCAAAAAGCATTCTTTCGGAAGTATCACTTAAAGGATCACCTCATTATTCACTCGGAAAAGAAACCGTATGTTTGCAAAGTTTGTCAGAAAGCATTCACTCAGAAAAGCACTTTAAATCGTCACCTCCCAGTTCACACAGGAGAGAAGCCTTATGTTTGTGATGTGTGTCAGAAAGCATTTGTTCAAATGAGTCACTTAAATGATCACCTCCGGTGTCACACAGGAGAAAAGCCTTATGTTTGCAATGTGTGTCAAAAAGCATTCTCTCAGCTGGGTAGATTGAATCGTCACCTTCGCACTCATGCAAAATAGAAAACACTTTTCCTGAGGAAACATGTCAAGACATTCTTATCTGTGAACTTCAGTGGTTGTCTTTGTACACATCGTAAAAGTTATTTGTAAACTGTGTCCTCCACCAGTGAGACATTATCCTTGACCATCAAAATATACAAAAAAAAGTACATAAACAAAAGCACAGCAAATAATATAGTATGTAGATTATATCTTCTTAGAACTTTATCAACAGCACAAACATTGACTTTTATATAGTGGAACTATAATATATAGTGGAAGAGACTAGAGTATAGAGTATATAGTGGAACTTGTTTAATGTAACCACCCTCTGAAATAGTGAAACTGGTCACCTTATGAAGGTGGTCACTGTACAAAGGTATTAAAGTGTGGTGGTTGTATCATGAAATGTTGCACTTCAGCAGATTCCATTATATTCATGATGGGTTTTTTGCTTTACCTCTGTATTGCTATTTATCCATATGTTCCCTTTGAAAATTTCTAACTTTTAAATTCAGCATTTAAGTACCATGTAAATGATGTATAAAGTAATTAAAAAACTTTGTAAAAAACACACATAAGAAGTAAAAGGAAAGAGGATACGCACGTTTCGTTCAAAAATTGTTTTGAACTTCTTCAGTCCAAGCCCTTCGTCATAAAGAACACAGGGAACTGAAAAGAGAAAAACAAGCAAGATGTTGCCACAAGGGGCAAAGAAAAGTCGAACAAAACCACGGAGAGGGGAGAAAAAAATTAAAAAAGGGGGATAAAAAGGAAAGGAAACAAGCACAAAAAATACAGAAATAAAAAAGGAATAAAGAAAAATAATAAAAAAGGGAACACACAAGTACAAACACACACACAAAAAAGAGAAAACACAACAAACAAACAAAAAACAAATAGCACACGTTTTTTTTTAATTTTTTTTTTTCTCCCCTCTCCGTGGTTTTGTTCGACTTTTCTTTGCCCCTTGTGGCAACATCTTGCTTGTTTTTCTCTTTTCAGTTCCCTGTGTTCTTTACGTCGAAGGGCTTGGACTGAAGAAGTTCAAAACAATTTTTGAACGAAACGCGTATCCTCTTTCCTTTTACTTCTTATGTGTGTTTTTTACAAAGTTTTTTAATTACTTTATCGTTTAACACCAGTATTTTGAGTGTTTTTTCAATTAAATGATGTATAGTCTAGTCATTATTTTATTTATTTAATCATGTTGAATATGCATGAACCTGAGTTTATAGCAATATAAATATGTATATAATATCTAACTTGCTAACTTATGAATGTTGGTAAAAAAAATAATAAAAAGACAAGAATGTGTGTGCATTATTTTTTTGTTATTTTTGTTCGTGTTTTATTGAAAGAAGAAAAAAAAAGTTGCATGAAGATGATAACATCTGACAAACTTCATCTAACAACCTGTATGATTTCTACAGTTTAGGAAAATTATTTAAAATAAAACAAATGAATTTTCCTTATCTATCTAAAATCCTTGTCAGCTAATATGTGAAAAATTTTAAAGTGTGGTCACTCTTTCTAATCCACACTAGCTGGGACCAAGGGTTGAACGAATTATAGGAATTTTTGGATTATAGATCTTATTTTTTTTATATTTAAAATTTCTCTTTCAGGGATGAGATTTTTCAGACTTTTTCGATGTTTTTTTAAATCAGTTTTTCAAAAATTTTCTGAATTTTTCAATTTTTTATTAAGACAAAATTTTATTATATGAGTAGGATAGATTGAATATCAGTAAGAATTACAATATTTATGTTGAACTTCAAATTCCTAAATATTGTTCAAATGTTCTCGCATTTTTTCAGACAACAAAAAACAAATTGGCTTTTGTTTTTCGTTTATCTTTCTGTTTCTACCATTCTGTGACACAGTGTACTGACAGCTGGAGAAAACTGAAAATATTTTAGGCCGGATTGATCTTTAAGTATCAATGTGTTATTTTATACAAAGTTTTATCTATCTCATCTTTTAATATTTTTTTTTTTTAATATTTCTTTTTCCTTCTTTGTAAATCTCATCCCTGGTCTTTAAATTTTATTCAATTTACTGTAAACAAGTACACAAATGAAAGGAAATGCATATGCTGTTGAATAAAAGCACTTTTTTAAATATTAATCACAATAATTAATTTAAATACTATTAACATTTACACCCTGGCTCTCTTTTGAGAATTTTTGTCCCAGAAAAGGCAGAATCTATAAGATTTCATTCCTGCACTTTTCAGCTGAAGAACACGCCTTGTCGTTTATTTGGTTGGTGGGGGGCAAATATCACTAATAACACAAGTCCCCAGACAAAATGCAAGTCTGGATGCCTGGTCAGTTGATTACCACTTTTTTCCCCAATCAGTTATGTACTAACACACCTGACTCTCCCACAGTATAAGAAAAGAAATTTCCGCCTCCAGACATTCCTTTTCCATCTTCCATGAAAGGTGAATAGATTTCCTGTCAAGAGAGGGAAAATAAGTCTTGGTTAAGGCACTTGCACCAGTACCATTCTTCAGTCACATTTTCTTTTTGGTACAACTGTTGTACCGTCAGAGTCAGAAGGTGAATGAATATTAAGTACAGTTAGATCACAGAGAATTTATTGTAAAGAACAGAAAGAAAATATTTATGCTATTAAATAAAAACACTATTTTTAGTGTTTAATACAAAAGAATAAGAATAGGTTTTCCCTAGTTTTCCACTCTTTTTTTTTTTTTTACTCTCAAACATTGCATTAACCCTTTGAAGCACAACCCTTTCCCAAGGGGAAAAAAGGTCAGGCAACAACTGGCAACAGTCAAAACATCAGAGTTTGGTGTTCCCAGAGCGGGAACACTGCGCGTTAAAGGGTTAATGGTCTTTAAAAGATTATTGAGAAGAATTTTTTCGTAACATAGTTCCTTTTCCTCCCTTATTTTAAACATCTTTTCAATTTACATTGTCCACTTATCTTTAGTAGTAAATATTTAAAGTGTGATACCACCTTATTGGGACACTTTGTGTGTGTGTATGCATATATACAGGGTGTCCCAAAAAAGTGTTAACGGGCTTTAATTCTTTATCTATTAGTGATAAGAAGGCAGTGGAAATTGAAAAAAATTTTCAAAATCAGGTCGGAAATAAGAATCAGTTAAGGAAAAATTCCTCTTGTTCATTTACAAAAAGTTACTTTTTTAATTTGTGTATGACACCTTTACAAAAACATTCCCAATTAATAAAATGTACCCCATACACTAATGAGATGATGTACCAAGCTTGAGCCTTTCATGATGCAACGTTGCAGATATATTTTTGAAGAAAGATGATCGGGGACTATACCTGATTTTGAATGCAAATGTTTATTGCTAGAGTAGGGGGGAAAAAAAAAAGATTTTCTTTTTTAATTTCTGAATGACTCCTGAAATGCGATCATTCGACGTGATTTTTTTCCTTTCGAGAGCCATAAAAAAGTGGTTTAAGTCAGTGTTATATTTATCTTCATATCTCTGACATTTTTAAGGTATAATTGTCAAATTTTGTGTGTCACCTCATGAGTGTAAGGGCACATTTTACTAACTGAGAATTGTTTTGTACAGGGGCCGTATACAAATATTTTAAAAGTGTAACTTTTTGAAAATTAACGAGAGGAATTTTTTTTTAACGGAGTCTTATTTCCGACTTTTTTTTTTTTTTTTTCAATTTACACTGCCCACTTATCTGTAATAGATAAAGAAATAAAGCCTATTACTACACATTTTTGGTACACCCTGTATATATATATATAGAGAGAGAGAGAAAGGGAGGGGTATATAGACTGTGTGACTATAAATATAGCATTCAGAAGAACAATAAATAAGCATTAATAAAAAAGAAATTAACTCACACAGCTTGCATGCTGTGCCCCATGTTGCTCTTCAACAAATATTTTCATGCTCCGTTGTTCAAATTTTGACAAAAAGAAAATTGTGTTCATTCTTTTTGAAACATGTAATTCTGTTAATCTATGTTCTTTACTAGAATGGTCTTTTGATCTTCGTTTATTTATGAAAAGTATTTGCTTGAATCAAACTTTTATATAAAGTGATTTACATGTTTTAATTATGAAGTTTTTAACTGTTTTTATCTTTTAATTTCCTTATCTCTTTTATTACAGATAGGAAGTTTTTCATCTACACTTGTTGGATCCCCAATTTCAGTTTTTATTTTTACAATTTTCTCAGATTTTGAGAATCTGAGTGTTTAAATGCATAATTATCAACTATCAAAGTGAATAAAAACCAGTTTTTTAAAAGCTTATTAAAATTAAAAAACCCGATTCATAATTTCGAAACTTTTTATGTTCTTAGAGGAAAACCTAAAGATCAAGACCACATTCATTAATTAAACATAAAATAAAAATTTTTGAATGCTCTTTGCAATAGCTCAAATTTAGATTTTACAGATTTATATTTCATCAAGGCAGGCTCAATTAAAAATAATATTAGTAATAAAAAGAAAAACCTGCTGGAGTCGATTAAATGACAGATGATTCACTGAACAGTGGAAGGTATTTATTTGTACGTGTACTGTAAAGAAACATCATACTTGTTCTGGATTTAGCAAACAATTTTCAGCTATTCAAATTTAAAATTACATGTCTGTATCATGGAGAAACCCCATGTCTGTTATGCATGTGGTGAGACATTCAGTGATCAGAGCTACTTCATGAAGCACCTCTGCATTCGTTCAGGAGGAAAGCCTCATGTTTGCAGTGAGTGTCAGAAAACATTTACTCGGCAGAGTGATTTGAAAAAGCACTGCCGCATTCACAAAGGAAAGAAGCTTCATGTTTGTGACGTATGTCAGAAAGCATTTGTTAAGTTGCATGACTTAAAAAATCACCTGCGCATTCACACGGGAGAGAAGCCATTTGTATGTGATGTGTGTCAGAAAGCATTCACTCAGAAGAGTCACTTGATTCGTCACCTTCAATTTCACACGGGAGAGAAGCCTTACATTTGCAATGTGTGTCAAAAGGCCTTTATCCAGAAGGGCGATTTGAATGCTCACCTCCCGCTTCATTCAGGAGATAAGCCCTTTGTCTGTCATGTGTGTGGAAAAGCATTCAAGCTCCAGAGTCGCTTGAATTGTCACCTTCTCATTCATACGTCAGAGAAGCCCTATGTCTGCCATGTGTGTGGAAAAGCATTCGCGCTCCAGAGTCGCTTGAACTCCCACCTTCTCATTCACACATCAGAGAAGCCTTACGCGTGTGATGAATGTGGGAAAGGATTCAGTCAGAAAGGTAATCTCAAGACGCACATTCTGGTTCACATGAGAGAGCAGCCTAATATTTGCCAAAAAACATTTATTCAACAGAGTGATTTGAATCGCCACATCGCCCTTCATTCGGGAGGAAAGCCTTATACTTGTGATGTGTGTCAGAAATCATTTAGTCGGCAGAGCTGCTTAAAGGATCACCTCATCATACATACGGGTGAAAAGCCTTATGTTTGTGATGTGTGTCAGAAAGCATTTACTCGGAAAAATGATTTGAAAGCACATTCCTTAATTCACTCGGAAGAGAACCCTTATGTTTGTAATGTATGTCAAAAAGCATTCTTTCGGAAGCAACACTTAAAGGAACACATCATTATCCACATGGAACAGAAGCCATATGTTTGCGAAGTTTGTCAGAAAGCATTTGCACAGAAGAGCACTTTAAATCGCCACCTCTCTGTTCACACAGGAGATAAGCCTTATGTTTGTGATGTGTGTCAGAAAGCATTTGTTCAAATGAGTCACTTAAAGGATCACCACCGGTGTCACACAGGAGAAAAGCCTTATGTTTGCAATGTGTGTCAGAAAGCATTCTCTCAGAGATGTACATTGAATTGTCACCTCCGCACTCATGCAAAATAGAAAACATTTTTCTATGTTATCCATCAAAAAAGCATTATCTCAGAGAGACCGGAGGAACATGTCAAGACATTTTAATCTGTGAATTTCAGTGGTCGTCTTTGTACACATGAGTAAAAGTTATTTGTAAGCAGTGTTCCTTGCCCTCCCCGCAGTAAGACATGATCCTTGCCCATCAAAATACACAAAAAAGTACATAAACAAAGGCACAGCGTTAATGTAGTATGTAGAGTATATCTTAAATGTCACAAACATTAAGGCTTACAGTGGTGTAGCCAAGGGGAGATAGGGGGTCATAACCCCCCCATGAGGATTTTTTTTCTATACAAAATATATATGCTTCACTCCCTCATCTCACGCAGGTATACATATATGGGAATTGCAGTAGTCGTAACCCCCCCCCCCCATGAAAAATTTCTGGTTACACCACTGAAGGCTTATGTAGTGGAGCCTGTTTAATGTTACTACCCTCTGAAATAGCGACACTGGTCACTTTTTAAAGGTGGTCACTGTACAAAGGTATTAAAGTGTGGTAGTTGTAACGCGATTTTATATGAAAGTTTTCACTACAGACCGGTGGTCACATTAGCTCAGAGGTTTCCAATGTGCAAGGACTCAAGGGCCACAATCGAAAACACTTGTATACTGGCGGGCCGCAACGTAATGAGGTATATACACTGTCTACCAATAAGTATTTGGTCACCTGTGATAGAAAAGAAAAACTGTATTCAAAATCAATAGTTGATAGAGCCTCCACGAGAGGCAATTACAGCGTGAACCCTCCGGGGCATACTTTCCACAAGTCTTTGTATTACAGCTAGTGGTATTGTCTTCCACTCGGCTTGGAGTAAACATAGAAGTTGCTTCACAGATTTTGGACGGGTAGTGCACCCCTTCATTCGGCGATCCAACTCATCCCAGAGGTTCTCGATAGGGTTCAGCTCTGGGCAGGCCAGTCCATTCGATGGACTCCATTGGCACCATACCAAGCCTTGGTTAACCTCGAAACATGACAACTAGCATTGTCGTTCTGAAAGTAACAGGGGTCGAACCCGTAAAACTGCCACAACGTAGGAAACACATTGTCATCCAAAATAGTGCAGTAGGCATCGGCGTTGAGCTTACCATGAATGGGGACCAAGGGTCCCAGTCCATACCAGGAGAAACATCCCCAGACCATAATTCCACCTCCGCCGAACTTGACTGTTTGCACAATGCATTCTGGCAGGAGACGTTCTCCAGGCAGACGTCAGACCCAGACCCTGCCATCCGAACGGTAAAGGGTGAACCTTGATTCGTAGCTTCAAAGAACCCATTTCCACTGATCTACGGTCCAATTTCGATGTGCTTTGCACCCTATTAACCGAGCAGCGCGGTTGGACTTTGTGATCAAAGGCTTATGGGCAGCAGCACGACCATGAAAACCAAGCAGATGTGCTTCCTCACGGATGGTATTCATTGAAACAATACTCCCGGATGCCTGTTGAAACTCCTCGCGGATGAGGGCCATCGGTTGGGTGCGGTTCTTCCGAATTTCTCTGGACAGCACTCGTCGGTCTCTATCTCCCAGTTTCGTTGGTCTGCCGACTCGGGGCACATTCCGACAATCACCGTTCACCTTCCACTTCTTAATCACATAGGCCACTGTCCATTTTGGATACTTCAGATCGCTAGATATGTCCCTTAAGGATCGGCCTCGTTTGTGATACCCAATAATTATACCTTTCTCGAAATCAGAGAGCTCCGAACTGCGCGGCATCTTGCATGCGACTAATGCCGATGCTGTTTCCTACACGATATATACCGGCGGAGGCCGTGACGTACCTCAGGACCGCAGATATCATCATTTGCATAGGTGTCCAAATACTTATTGGTAGACAGTGTATACATATAACCATATAGCTAACATGTCGGCAGAAACGTTGTGGCGACCTTACTTCATCTCGTCCCGAAATGTGACATCACCACAATGTTACTGCCCGCATGTCTGGCTTATGGGAAATGACTAACTTTCATCAAGTCAAAAACAGACACAAATATTGAATTTCGAATTATATAAGCAGTGGTCATTGTAGTACCTTTAATTTCATATTAAGAAATTCGAGACTAAAATTATTGTACTTTATCAAAAGTACACTTATTTAAAATTTATATAAAAACTTTAAAATTACAAAATGGGCAAAAAAAAAAAAAAAAACTTACTTAAAAGCACACAAATCTCAGTGAGAGAATTGAGGTCTCTCTGCTGTAGCAACCAAAGGAGGGATGTTCACCTCAAGCTCAGTTGTAGAGTCTGTAGTAGTGAAGCATCAGTGAAATGGCTCCTATTACAGTTCTTAATGAATTTTAATGCAGAAAATATACGTTCGCTGACAAGTACATGCATCTAAAGATTGACGTTATTTTTCGGCCAAAATATCGCAGATTTGGGGATCTTTCTTTCGTAAGCAATTTAAGAAATCAGCTCCCTTTTCTTCCCTTGTTTGTAAAAATGTGTCCACTTGTAGGTCATATAGCTCCATTTGAAGGCAAGTTGGTTGATCTTCGATACTAGTGCGAAGAGGATTACTGAATAGCAGCATGCTGCTTTTTAATATTTCAAAATCCCGAAATCTAGCGTCAAATTCCTGTATGATTTCATGGATGTATTCAGCAAAATCAAGAGTTTCGCTATCTTCATTTTTCTGCAGCTTGCGTCTGACTGCTTGAAAAATAGACTAAATCATTTCTGATCAAAGAATTTTTGAAAATTTTTAATTTACTGCGAAACCCATTCACATATCCCATTAAATAGTTCCATTTGTAGGCAAGTTGGTTGATCTTCGATACTAGCGCGAAGAGGATTACTGAATAACAGCATGCTGCTTTTTAATATTTCAAAATCCTGAAATCTAGCGTCAAATTCCTGTATGGTTTCTTGGATGTATTCAGCAAGCTCGGCGAAATCAGGAGTTTCGCTATTTTCATTTTCTGTAGCTAGCGTCTGACTGCTTGAAAAATAGACTAAATCATTCCTGATCAAAGAATTTTTGAAAATTTTTAATTTACTGCGGAATCCATTCATATATCCCATTAAATTCGACATCAGCTGGTTTCTTCCCTGTAACGTTAAATTCAGTTCATTAAGATAAGCGGTTACGTCGGTGAGGAAAGCCTATTCTTTTAAGAAATCTTAACTTTGGAGCTCTTCTTCCTGTTGTGTGTAGTGTCTGTTGAAAGGAACTTGTTAAAAAAAAAAAAAAACAGGGATTTCTTTTCTTATACCAAAGAATCTCTCAAGACACTTTCCAGCACTCAATCATCTTGCATGATTGTAGAGTAGCAAGTCTCCATATTCTGCTTCCGTTTCGTCCGAAAACTGCTTCAGCACTGTGCAAACAAAACTGCTTCGATTCCCATCAAAACTGCAAACCAACAAAACTGCTTCGATTTCCATCTCTTATCATATTAATAACTTTTACCACAAGTTCGAAAACTCGATTTCGTTTCAAGGACTTTCCACACGAAGCTCCTTGATGAATAATGCTGTGAATTGTCGGACAGGTTACTCCATTTTCTCTAAGTAATCCAATCAATCCAGATTTCCCCCAACCACTGCTGGTGCACTATCCGTAACAACTGCTGAGCATTTATTAAAAACTCCAATTTTATCAGCCGCTTTTTTCACAGCTTCTTTATGCCCTTTCCTTTCATGGTTTCAGTCATTGGGTATATTTCAAATAATTGTTCCTTTGTAGAAAAATTTTCTTGTGTGGCTCGTATAAATATTATTAACGGACTCACATTTGTAAGGTCAGTGCTTTCATCAATGCAAAAAGAGAAATAGGTACTTTTTTCAACTAAAACAATTAATGATTTTTCTACCTGTTCTCCTTATCAATAATTCTTCTCTTTAAAGTTTGGTTTGAGGGTGGCATTAAATTAAATTTCTCAGCTAACTTAGATCTCCAAAAGCCTTTGCTATTTTGATCGCACATTTTTATTAAACTGCAGTCAGTAAAGGTTTCTTGGCTTTTGCAAGCTCAAGAAAAACGGCATGAGAAGCATACAAAGCAGATGATTGACCGTGTGATATATTGGTAAAAAAGCTTGTCTGCTGTTTCAGTTTTTTCTTTTGCTCTGAAATCAATACTTTTCGAGATTCTCCTTCATATCTCCGAAATTTTTCTTCATGCAAAGTTCAATAATGTCTTTTCATGTTATATTCCTTAGGTATTTATCGCTTGCATACAAACCAAACAGTGCAAGGTACCGTTATTGTTTGAAATTAAATAATCACTTTCCCACCGATCCTTGTAAGCTCTGTTTTCACTTTCAATTTTCCGTTTCTTTGAAACTCCACTCATTCTGATAATTAGAATGTAAAATTGATAAGACATCCAGTGACATGGTTTCACAAAATCTTTTATAAAAAAAAAAAAAAACAACAAAAAAAAAAAAACCACTTGTAGACAATTCCTTTCTTGAATACAAAAGAAATGCTGACAACTGCATAGTATAATCCACTGAAGTTACCAGGGGTGAAAGGAAACTCCCATCCTTCCATTTTATCCATCATTGGTCTGAGTTGTGCACGATTTTCTTTTAGTTCCGTTTTCCCATTGAGTTCGCATAATAAAAAAAGTATATTTTAAGACCAACTAACACTAATTAAACTTATCCTGTGAAAGAACACTCAATAATGTAACATTGCTTATCAGAACGAATGAAAAGTAGCCTAAACCAATATCGATTTCCACAAGAACATTTTTCCTTAAATTAAAGCAACTAATATGATGCTGCAAACTATTTTCCGAGTGTAGTGTCTGTTGCTTGGCTTGGCGGGTTGCATAAAGAGGTAGCTCAGGCCACCAGTTGGAAACCCCTGCGTTAGCTGGTTCTACTGTATTTATGCATGGGAGTTTACTTTGCTTTACCTCAATATTGCTTTTCATCCACGTGTTCCCTTTGAATTTCCTATCTTATTGATTTAGCATTTAAGTACCATGTTAATGATGTATAGTCTAGTCTTTTATGTTATTCATTTAATCAGGGTTTGTAGAAATATGAATATGTATATAATATCTAACTTGCTAACATATGAATGTTGGTTGAAAAATAATATAAGATAAGAATGTATTATTATTTTTTTTATGTGCTTTATTGAAAGAAGAAAAAAAAAAGTTGCATGAAGATGATGACATCTAATTTTATATGGCACCCCTGTATGATTTCTACAGTTATTACGTGTAACTAATTATACATGTTTAAATTCATCAGTGCAGAATAAAGAAATGATTTTTCAAAAATGCACTCTATTCTAAAAAGAATGCCATCTGATAGACCATTCCTTTATTACTTTTTGCCCCTCAAGGACTACAAAGGAAGTGAATTTGCTCTGAGAAGGAAAAAATGAAAAGCAATCTCTTCCCTTTCTCAGAGAGACAAAATAGATGCCACAAAAATAATGAATCAGTTACATACAAGTTTTTTGGTGTTCTGTTCAAAAGAAAAGCAGTTTCTTTCTCTTTTGGTTAAATTAAATTCATCTTCCCCCCCCCCCTCAATTTAAGTTTTGTTAATAAAGAAAAGCAATTATTATTTCATATATCGAGCAAATTGCTATGAAATAAATTCATCTTTCTAAATCTATTTTTTCAAAAAACTGTTTTTTTAATATAAATTTATATAAACACAAGACCCTTAAATATCTGGATTGAGAAATACAACAGTACTTTGATACACTCACACAACTTGCATTTCAACAAATATTTTCATGCTCCGTTGTTCAAATTTCGATAAAAAGAAAAATGAGTTCATTCTTTTTGAAACACATGTAATTCTATTAATCTATGTTCTTTACTAGAATGATCTTTTGATTTTTGTTTATTTATGAAAAGTATTTGCTTGAATCAAACTTTCATTTAAAGTGACTCAATGAAAAATTGATTTACATGCTTTAATTGTGAAGTATTTTACTGTTTTTACCTTTTAATTTCCTGATTTCTTTTATTACAGATATGAATTTTTTCATCAGCACTTGTTGGCACCATCAATTTCTGTTGTCCTTTAAGTGTTTTACAATTTTCTTAGATTTTTGGGAATGTGAGTGTTTAAAAGTGTAATCAACAAATGCCAAATACAATAAAACCCAGTTTTCTAAAACCTCATTAAAATAAAAAAATATTATTCATAATTTAGAAACATTCTATGCTGAAGGAAAACATACACATCAAGGCGAGATTCATTAATCAAACATAAAAGAAAAAAATTTTTATTTTATCCGCAATAGTTCAAATTTAGTTTTTCCGGATTTATATTTCATGTAAAATCTGCAGACTTAAATTTTAAAAAAAAAGTAATAAAAAGAAAATCTGTTGGAGTGGCGTGATTGACAGATGATTCACTGAATAGTAGAAGTTAGTTGTACTGACACAGTATCAAAACATCATACTTGTTCTTCATCTAGCAAATATTTTCACCCATTCAAATTTAAAATCGCATGCCTGTATCCATAACATGGAGAAACCTCATGTCTGTTCTATATGTGGTGAAACATTCGGTGATCAGATCAACTTCATGAAGCACTTCCGCATTCACGCAGGAGAAAAGCCTCATGTTTGCAGCGTGTGTCAGAAAGCATTTACTCGACAGAGTGATTTGAGAGTACACTGCCGCATTCACACAGGAGAGAAGCCTTATGTTTGTGACGTGTGTCAGAAAGCATTTGTTCAGTTAAATCACTTAAAAGATCACCTGCGCATTCACTCAGGAAAGAAGCCATATGTGTGTGATGTGTGTCAGAAAGCATTCACTCAGCACAGTAACTTGATTCAGCACCTTCGAGTTCATGTGAAGGACAAGCCTTACATTTGCAGCGTGTGTCAGAAAACTTTTGCTCGACAAGGAAGTCTCAGTCGGCACTTTCGCATTCACACGAGATAGAAACAGTTTTTATTTAACATTGTCGAAAAAGCATTCTTTTATAAAAGAGACTTGAAGAAATATGTGAAAGGACGTTCTGAACCATAAACTTCAGCTATTGTCATTGTGTCTGTACACAAGAATGAATGTTCTTTACAAACCATCTATATACATTTTTTTTTCTTGGTATGAATTTATAACCGCATAATCATCTGAATCATTGATTTTTAGAATATTTTTAATGCATGTGTTTCTTTGCTTACCTCTATATTGCTATCCATTCTTCATGAAAAATTTCTGTAGTTAAACCAATGTATATATTTATCAAATAAGTACTTTGCTAATGATATAAGTTGTGCAAAAAGATCATTTTTGGAAATTTTTGCTCTGATTTCAGCGAAATTGTCTATTTTCTAATTTTTCCATATGATGGAAACATTGGAATTAAATATTCTTATTTCAAACTCTTTCTATCAATCTTTAAAATGAATAGTTTTTGTTTAGCATTCCCTTGTTTAAACTTCCAATGCCTTAAGAGTAAAAATTGACCTCATTTTTAAATTTGATAATTTTAGTAAAGTGTGTAATTATTTTATCTGTATTCAAATTTTTTATAAGCCATTATTAATAGTTAATATAATTTAGTAAATGTTACATTTTTGATTTAAAATAGAGTTTTGTATAACAATGTATAAAATATTTGAAATTTTTAAAAAGCTAGAAACGCCCCCCCCCCCCCCCCCCACACACACACACACACTTCCCCTTTTTCTTGGGGAAAAAAAAGTTGCTTATTTTGTAGAAAGAATATTTGAAGTTTTACAAAAATAGTGTTAAAGAGGAACAAATATTAAAGAGTTTCAGACACATTTTAAATGACAGCTCTCTTGTCTGTGGGCAAAAATAATCTAGATTTATCACGTATAAATAAAGTATGTGAAAACTCGGGTTTTTTTACGTTACATTGTAAAAAGAAATAAAAGGTTATAGAAAATGTTAATACGATTCCTACATGTATGAGTTTTCACACGGAAATTGTGTATGCATGTGTAATTTTTTGTTTTTAACAAGTTTTTAAAAACTTCCTAATTTTCATTTTTTAGCTTGTCATCCTTTCACCCGTAAGCACTTGCATTGGGGTAAATCTCACCAGAGGAACATTTTTTAAAAATTTATTTATTTATTGTAGAAAGGGAGACATTTTTTAGAACAATTCTCTCGTGTGTATGTGTGTCTGTCCGTCTGTCTTCTACCTTTCAAAGTCGAGGTCCAGTTGGGGTGGGTGAAGGAATGTCGTTTCTTCGTTTTTTGGAAGAGGATTAAATTCACAACTTTGAGATTATATGCTCCTGCGCGAGTATCAGCGTTTCCTTACGCTGTTAACGTAAACTAAGCATAAATTAACGTTTCCCTATTATATATTGGTATATATTAAAGAAAAGCTATTAGGTAAAATTAATATCATATTAATCGAATAATTATTGTTTTAGGTATAAAGTAATCGAACGGCACTTTTTCTAAAAAAAAAAAAAAAAAAAAAAATACTATATAGTAACTGCTGCAAAAATCTCTAAATAAAAATAAAAAGTGCGATTTCACCTATAAAACATTGTGTAACTGATGCATTTTAGATATGAGTCCATAAATTTGTTTTTACAAACATTTTTCGTCAAAAATATAACAGGAGAAAAAATGTGGTAAGATCTACCCCACGCGAGTGCTGACGAGTTAATGACATTACTCTTCCCTCACAGAAAATAGGAGGAAGGGAAGGGGGTGTTCTTGTGCTCTAAAAGTGACTTTTATGAGATGCAAAGTTCTCAAATTTGTTTGTCTTGCTTCATAAATGTGTTTTATTCCTTCTCTAAAATAGAATTTCTGTTGGCATATCCATGCTTAATTTATTTATCTAATCAGGGTTGGTAGAAAATTTGTAAGAACCACATATAGTAAATCTTGCCGAAATATAAATTGTTTTGGAAATAAATGAATAATTTTTGTGTGTGTATGTGCATGTGTGTAAAGGAAGAAAAGAAAAAAGAAACTTGCATTCAACAGACATCCAACAAAATATTAATGATGTACTTCTCCAAGATTTCTGCAGACCTGGAAAGTCGCTGAAAATCAGGAAAATTTATTTTCGACCTGGGAAAACCAGAGGAACAAAGTTGAAGAAAAGCCTTTTTAAGATATTATAAAATGGAGAAACTTGTTATATCACATAAACATAACTCAAACATTGAAAACTCGGCTTTTTTTTTTTCCATTTTTTTCTACTAATGAGCTTGACTATAACCCTCGAAGCAGAGGGTTATAGTCAAGCTCTATTAAAATCTATCTGGGATCAGATTATGTGTAGCATAGTTTGCATACTCCGACATGTGTAACATAGTTTTCTACGCAAAGTACAAGAAGAGTTTTCTACACGGGTGCATATTTGGATTGCAGTCGAAGGAAGTTATTTAATGCCAGTTCCTTTTAAAACTCTTTTAAAAATTCTATTTTCAGTATAAGCTATGTTTTTATGTTAATTTATTGGGTACACATGGTTAAACGTTAATCTTCTTTATTGCAATCTATATTCATAAAATTTTTAATGAAATTGCTAATAAAAATTACAAAGTTCAACACGAAAATTAATTTTACACATAATTAATTGTTTTCAAATTCATTTTGTATGCAACCCCTATTTCGCGGCTTGAAAAGTGCTCTAACTTTAAGCAGCTGTAACTAGATGAATTTTGGACGTAGAAGGACGAACTTTTTTTTTTATTGTGCGTGAAATTGTATAAAGAAAATTTTTCTGAATACAATTGATAGGACCGGGCGACCATATAAAAATTTAAATTTCGTATTTTTTATAGGAATTGATTTATTGACTTCAATTTTCTCTGATATAATAGATTATACAATTTAAAGTAATTTTGCAATTGGAATTATGTGTGACTAACGGCTTAGGAAATAGCTATTGGGCACCGTTAGCACTGGACACCCTGTATATATATACAGTCGGACCTCTATTTTGCGAATTTTTTCTGGGAACCAAGAACATATTTTGAAGTTCTTCGTATAGAAACCCTCCAGAAAAATTTGTTCTGACATGCATGTCATTTACTTTGCTTTCACGGCAAATCCTTCCTGATGACGCCCTGAATCCTAATAATTAATAAATCCTAATAATAAAATCCCCTTTTGTATGTACAGTAAAAACCGGGAGAAAGGCTGCATCGGTAGAAATGTTTAAGAAAGTATAATGTACTCGCAGAACAGCCGCGACATCTTAAATTATTAAAACTACAGTAAAATACCGTTCAAGCGCTCCTCCATCTTATATTAATTAAAAAAAATAATTACTATGTATTAATAAATTTATCACAAGGAAAATCGGAATATATTTGAGGAAGAAAAGCATATACAACAGTAAAATATGGAACACCCCCCCTTTTCTCTTCTAATTGTTTAAAATATTTATCGCTTCTATAGCTTATAGATTTCATTTCTAAATAATAATTGTCAGATTTAATATAAAACAAATCATTGTTTACATTTCGTCAAAGTAATTCCCTTTTTTCTTCAGCTTAACCACGTGTGCGCACAGCACGATATATATCCCGGGTAAAAGCAGAGTATAGGGGAGAGCATTTCGACGAACCCCTCCTCTCTGCGATCGGTCGCCGTCTTGCGTGACAGCTTGGGGTTCTCGTAATGTATTTCAATGGGAAAAAGCCGATTTTCAACATTCAAAAAAAGTATTAAATTTAATTTTTTGGATGATTGTAATGGATGGAATTTGTTAATCAGACCTTCGACTTTTGTGTCCCAGGTGGCGTTTAATATTTTAAAAAGCTTAACATATAATATTTTAATGATATTTCAAGCCACTTTTTCAGCTGGTACTGCGTTCGGAAAGACAACATTATGTACGGGAATAAACACAATGTTTGTTTTAAGATTCGGCAGGTCATTCGGATTACTGTTTGTTTACAAATATCATTGTTGTGCATGCGAAATTTTCTTATGTTGTGAGATTTATGCAATAATAAAGTTTTGTTTTTGAATTATAATTCATCGGATATTCTGTATGCCCTAGAAAACATCAAATTCCATTAATATTTATATTAAAAAAGTGTTTATTTAAATTTCTATTACGATATATTCAGATTGTTTTTTTTCTTTTATAAAAAATAAATGTACTGCTTGTTATTATTTATCATAGTGTTCTTTTAAATATGTAAATGCCTGTAAAATAAGACCAGTTATCCCATTAATAAAGAAGTGTAACATATGCATCGCATAACATATTTGTACATGTAATTAGTCTAATACGTATGAATATGAATTAAACAAATAATCCAATAAATCAACTAAATTAAAGACGTAGACCAATTAATGTGTTCTTTACTTAGTTGCATAATTATTTAAATTGACAGTAAACATGAGTGCAAAATGTAAATTTATAATTCCATAAAGCTTCTGCCTTTTTATTATAAGATGGAAAACATGTTTCGCAATGTTAGCTCATAAAACTGTACTAAACAATTCTACAATTACATTTTTGAATTTTGTTTCAAGTTAGAATCAGAACAGAAATCAAAAGCTGGAACTCTGACCCTGTATTTCTTTTTTCTGGGTGAATTTTTACATATTAGGCAAAGCTCATGAATACTTTGCTCCGAAGCCCAACACTAGTATACATTAATTCATAAATTTTCCCCTTTTCAAGCACAAACTGATTTTAGCAGACACAACAAATCATATTCGCTTCATCTCGACCAGATTTGAGAGTCCTGAGACCACCAGAATTTGGGTGTTTTCTGTATAATGTTTATATTTCTTCCTGCTAATTTCGGACTATTTAATTTTATATCACTGTTCTGTGAAATAATTATTATATGGGAAAATCTTTAAATTATTGTTATTTTAATTAAATGTGCTACCAACCCCATATTACAGGGGTTTGCAGTTCGCTACTGAGTATTAACATAAGAATATTAAGGCTCCGGCACCTTTTTTTGCCAGAAATTGCCGCTAGCCCTGGAACAATTAAATGTTTTCTCATTGAAAAATTTCTTTCATTAATTTCCAAAAAGATACACTTTTTGTATATAACCCGCATACAAAAATATCCCCAATCGGTAAAATGTGCTCCATATTCTGATGAGGTGATGGACAAAATTTGAGAATTATATCCTGAAAAGTGTCAAAGGTATGAAGATAATAAGTACTGACTTAAACTAATTTTCAGTAGCTCTTGAAAGGAAAAAAACCACAATCACATTTTAAGGGTCATACAGATATTATGAAAGAATATTTTACATTCAAATTCAAGTATAGACCCCAGTCACCTTTGTTTAGAGATATCCCTTAAGACGTTATATGATGAAAGGCTGAAATTTTGTACATCACCTCATTTGTGCATGGGGTACATTTTATTTTCTAGGAATTTTTTTGTAAGGTAGTTCTAAGAAATTTTAAAAAGTGTAACTCTGTGAAAATTAACAAGAGGCATTTTCTCTTAACATAGTCTTTTTTTTTAACCTTATTTTAAACATTTATTCAATTCACACTGCCTAATTATCTTTAATAGATAAAGAATTAAAGCATGTTATCACTTTCTAGGGGCACTGTACGTGTGTGCGTGTCTATACAATTTATAAACACTAATATTTTTACTTCCTTGTATGACATACAAAGAAATAATGTGATCACAAAAAGAATTTGGTATCCAGATTTTGACTACCTCTAAATTTACTGAGTTTTTGCTTGACATCTCATTGTACACATGTATGTATGTTCATATAAATTCATGTACAAGCATTCTGACTGACAGCTAGACCATTTTGATCAGTGTTTCCTGGCGCCTGTACGCAGTAGCGGATTCAGGGGAGGGACTTGGGGGCTTCAGCCCCCCCCCAAAAGAGATTGCTAGAGAGTAACATTCTGCTTCATTATGCACTTTGAATATGTAAAGTGATCTTTTTTAATCACTTAGCCCCTCCCAAACAAATGTAAAAATCCTTTTTACATTTGTTTAGACTAAAATTTTGCTTTATTGTATATTTTCTTTGGGTGAAATAAGCTTTTATCAAAATTTAGCCCCTCCCAAAAGAGAATTTCTGGATCCGCCACTGCCTGTACGTACGTGTGTATGTAGGTAACTCACATATCTTAAAAAGTACGAGTCGTACAATGTTGAAATTTTATATTTAGGATTGTTGTAACATCTACATCCATACATTATATTTTATGGGCAGAAATTCATTAAAGTGTAATTTAGAGATATTAAGTTATTTCAAATAAATCAAAAATGATATATGTTGTTAAGGATTACAAAATGAATCTTGCCATCAAAAATGGTATCTTTATCATTTACAGTTCTACAGGAGCACTCAGAAAAATTCCAACAAATTACAGCCAATGGCAGTTTTAGAAACATTCATTCATTTCAAGCAGAATAACATCTTACCATATGGTTGGATAATGGTCCGGTGACGTTCAGCCACCTCCCTCAAAAACTGCGTTAAAAGTCACCAAACTTGGCAACTTTTGGTATATATATGTATATATTTAATTTGCATATCTCAAAAACTATTAGTTGTAGATTGCTGAGATTTTATATATAAGATCGTTGTAACATCTAGTTGTACACCTAGATTTTTTATTCCAATCTACTGGAGAGTTTATTTACAGGACCACCCAAAAGAATTTTGGTACTTGCATGTATCCTTGCAGTCTGCCAAGATGAGCGATTTTTCGCTTTGATAAATCCAGGTTGCAGGAAATCATGATGGTTCCGAATACAATTGGCCAGGGGCGTAGCCAAGGGGGGGGGGGTTATGGGGGTCATAACCCCCCATGGGGAATTTTTTGCCATACAAAATGTATATTCTTCACTACATTATCACACACGCGTATACATATATATGAGTTTTAGTAGTAGTAACCCCCCCCCCCCCCCAATCAAAAATTTCTCGCTACGCTCCTGCAATTGGCTACAGTTTGCCAGCACATTTTCCGAAAAAATAATTTTGGCACGAATGTCTATCAGGATAATATGCAACTACCAGAATTCCAATACATTAATGTCTATAGACATCTTCAAATAGTGACGTAGCCAGAAATTTTTCATGGGAGGGGTTACTATTGTAACTCACATATATGTATACATGTGTGTGGTGAGGGAGTGAAGAATATACATTTTGTATTGCAAAAATTTCAGGGTGTGTGTGTGTTGTGATCCCTTATTACCCCCCCCTCCCCTGGCTACGCTACTGTCTTCAATATATTATGTCTGTAGTCGTTCATTGTTTGGTCCATGCACAGAATCTCGTTATTTGTCATCCACCGTGTTGAGTTTTGCCAAAATATCACTAATTTAACACCAAAAAAAAACTATGCATTTTGCATGACTCTAAAACTTTTAGCCGTAGAATGTTGAAATTTTGTATTTAGAACTATTGTAACATCTAACTGTGCTTTTGATTGCTGTGGACTGAGTAATTTATTTACAGGGTCACCCAAAAGACTTAAAATATATTAAGGGTCTATAGATACCTTCATTTCATTAAAAATCTGTGATGAATAACTGTTACAGCTGTGACTGAAATCTCGCTATCGCAAGCTTATTGGCTTTTGTCAAAATATTGCCCAATTAAGTGAAACAAATCTTTAAAATTGAACTCAGCTTGGCGGTAAACTTTAGAATTGCAGTATTTTGTCTCTTTCAAATGAAATAAGTTTAGATGAAGTGCCCCGAAAATATTTCTGGTTTAATAGAGGTACAAGGAAGTCATGTGGTGTCCATATCAGATTTATTAGTTCAATGATTTGATTAAAAAAAAACAATCATAATAAAAGGAGTAGTATATAGAGTTTTACAGTTATATTCTTCCATGATGATTGTATGTAAGAGATTTTTTTTTCAACATCGTAAATTACAGTGTTACTTGAAAATATGTTTTCACATAATTTACACAGGAACCAGACTACATGCAAGCGATAGATATTAAAAAAATCAGATGTCAGTCAGCCAATTTAAATTACTTTAGAAGTTATTTACAAAAAAATTGAAAGAAAAAGAAACATCATATTTGACTGCATAAAATGATTTAGGTTCTTGAATCTAAACAGCAGGTAAGAACAGTATTCATAGAAAAATTGCTACTGGCGTATTATCCCGGCACTCAAACAAGACAGGCGATTTCTTGCCAAGATAAATGCCAATCACATGAAATTATTAATGGTTTCAAATACGATTGGCAACAGTTTCCAGCACATTTGATGAAAAAATACTTTGTTGGAAATGACCACTGCAATAATACGTAAGTATCAAATAATCTAAAAATCTTCAGAATAATTTCTAATCCTAATATCAGCTCCATGCAGAACAGAGTGGAAATAGTTTTAGGTAAAAGAATAAGGATTTATTTTAACGAAGTACAGTTTAACCATTTAATCATCTGTCCATGGACATGAGAGCAACAACAGTATAACCTTGATTTCACGAAGTCAAAGAAACAACAGAAAGAATTGAGATAAGAAGGTGAAATGAAAGAGGGTGTCAGTTTAATAGAAAAAACACATTTACTCAAGATATTTAAGTTCCACTCCATACCTAATTTAGAATACATCAAAAGAATAAAAAGGCTGGTAGCCAAGTTTAGTGATTTTAAAAAAGTAGATTCTATAGTTTTTTAGCATAAGCAACAATAAGTAATCATACATTAACACATCACAAACTTCCTGTTTTATTTATTTATTATTATTATTTTAATAAACCGACCACTCGTACAAAACTAGTTCTGTAAACAATGTATAAATTGACTTTTTAATCAAAATATGTTTTTAAAAAATAATTAACAAACCAATTCTTTCATGTTTTCTATTGATTTATTCTTATGCATTTTATATGAACATTTAATAACAGAATCCACACCAGAAAGTGCTATCCATAGAAAGCATGCACTAAAATTCATGTCAATCTAAGGATAAACCTATCTAGTCATAGCTTCAAACTACATTGGAGACAAATTATCCATATAGTTAAAAATCATGAAAAAATATCACAATCCTAAACTAGAAACAATATCTAATTTTGCAATTAGAGTTTAATTATTTGAGGACAGCTTTAAAATTTCTTCCATATTTCTAAATAAATAATTTACATTCTTTCGTGCACAGTCGTGGATTGCTGTCTAAACTGAAACGCCTGTTGCTTGCAATTCTGCAGTTTGTTTACATTCTTCACAGTGGGGCTGCGTTCGTAGTCCAAAAACCCAATGAACCTCCTCAGATTACACGTAGTTTATACGGATTACTGAGATTGCTAAATTATACATTTAGGTAAAGAAATAGCATGCGCAGAACGATGCGCGAAGCTGTCACTCAGCTGACGTCAGAGATACGTCACGTCGAAATGCTCTATAGGGGAAAACTCGCAATGCATCATGGGAAAGCGAACACTCCTATGCCTCCTTTCGACTAGGGATCTTTCTACCCTGCATTTTCCCCCCATGTAGGGGAAGCGTTACTCCGCATTTGTGTGCATGTAAACGGGCCCACAAAGCCGTTCACGATGTCAATCTCCCCGAGTAAAACACGAGCAATTTGTGTTTTACTAGAGATTTACCCAAAAGTGGCAGTTTGAACCCCTCGCACTCGAAAAATTGCACCCTCTCTCACCTTTTTTTTTTTTTTTTTTTTTTTTTGCTGCAAAATTTTGCATGATGGAAATTACGCGTCCCGGTGGACGCGTTGTAACTTTTCTTTTGCATCCTATCATCGATTTTTTGCGTATTTGACGCGTTATAGAGCGTAAGCAGCATCACTGTATATACTGCAGTGGTTGTGAAGCAGGTTTTAAGAACTCTTTTTAAAAAATCTCTTAACTTTTGAAATTGATTTTAACTTCAGATTTTCATTTTTTTCAAATTTATCTTCTGTTGATTTTGCAAATTTGGGAGTAGGGTAAAATTTTAAAGGAGGGGGGGGGGGGTTCCCAAAGGGTTTTTGTGAGTGTGGGCAATTTTTTTTTTTTTTGGGGGGGGGGGAGGGCACTGCCTCCAGAATTGTAACAAATAATTGCAAACCCCCGGCTAAGTGCCTGTAACTGTGGGACGTATAATAAACTAATTATTAATAGTATTAGGTTGTAACGAAAGTTTCCCGCCACCTCAGATATGATCTCAGCAAACAGTTCGCATTCACAAGTTTCCTCCTATTTTGTCAAACGATTTTTGGCATTTGAAAAACTACCAAAACGTTGGTAGAAAATTATAGATGTGGGTGGTGATTACTATCCGCATTAAAGGTACTCCTTTCAGGTTCTTTTTCTAACTTTGTTTGGAATTTTTTGTTGGCGGAAAACTTTCGTTACAGCCTGATAATTTAGTAACTTACATATAACATGCTTACACGAATATAAAAGGGGCTGTAGTCCACCCTAGAAAATCAGGCCAGTTATGCCAATGGGGTGGGGGGATAAATTTTGTGGTTATAATTTAAATCAATAATAAAACAACAGCATTTAAGAATAATTGTAATCATATTAACCTCTTTACTTCCACAAACAAAACAACTTGTCAAACTTCTGCTCATATTTTGAGCATGAAACAGAACAGAAAAGTTTCAAATGTTTGTAGCATTAAATTACTGCAAAAACACAACTAATTTTGTTTTCTTCCTTTTGAATGCAAGCACAAAGTAATATAAATAAATACTTTGTTTAAAAACACATGTTAAAAAAGGTAGTACTTATAAGTTACTTGGTGATTACCAAGTGCTAAGTACATTTTTTACGTATGTTTTTATAGTTTTTATTTATATTATCTTTTAACACGTTTTTTGAGTGTTTTCCATTAAGCACTAGTGGTTTAATTAATATTCCAAACCTTATAAATTCATTTTTACGTTAATCACTAGACCCCTTAAAAAGAAAAATCATAATCTCCATTAGTCTAACTAAAAATACATGAAATGTCAGGAGGATCTCACAATATTATTGTATCTATCTATCTCTCTCTATATATATAATTTCCAAATGGGAAACATTTTATTTTATCTATAAAATCAGTGTAGCAAATTAAATAACTCTGTGTAAAACACAAATTATTTCATGTGTTTTATATACCTTATTGTTATTTAACTGAATTTGTCATGCTTTGCTTGTGTGATTACTTAACTACTTTAAATGTATACACAACATTGAAATATATATTTTTAAACAACTTTTTCAAATTAGCATAATATTGCAATTCCACATCTTTCTCAAGTAAAGAATTTGATTACAAGAGATTATATAATTATTTGTTACAATACAATTTATGTAATGTCAAACTTTAGCCACTTTAAGCAAAAAAAAATATAAAAATAAAAAAAGCACTATAAGCCATAAAAATAAGTGATAAAATAAAAGACATAAATCTGCAGAATAAAGAATTAAGCATACTTTTTTCAATTGCGAAGTTAATAATAAATCTACTTCTATTGCATCTCTTTAGATAATTGCGACTGCAACATTAAAAAAAAAGAAATATATAATATTGAAAGAATAAAATTTGAAATAAATTAAGAGTAAATAAAGACAACGATGTAAAATTATAGAAACAAGATCTCCTAAATAACATAATTCATTTTTAAACATTACTTACTAAACGCAGGATCATTATACGTATCCTCCAAATATAAACAAATGAAACGGTGGTGAAAATAAGAGACTTATTCATTTTAATGAACGGATTAAACTGATCAACTTGGTGGTGAATGTTTTTATTGGCTAATTTCTGCATACAAATCCGAAATATCCAATGAAATGCTGCATTGCCTTTGGCGATTGTCTTATTTTCACCACCGAGATCAACTCCATTGAATGGTTACCGTACTGAAAACATAACCCCGTTTCCGCCTGGTTGCTGCGGCAACGAAGGGGGAAACTGAAGTACGGGGGGTAAAACGGTGGTGAAAATAACGTCTGCCCTGCCCTTTCAAGATCCGTCTGTATGATTCTAAATGAAATGAACGATTCTTTTGTAATGGTGGCGTCTAAAGCAGCTTTTATACGACACGTTTCTAATTTATTACATATGCATGTGCAAATTTAAATTTAAGAGTGAATATAAACTTAAGAGTGAAAATAAGTTTCTCATAGCATTCAATTCATATTTCTAATTCAATTTTCTAAAAGAATGAAACTGTTATATTCATTTCTGGGTGCCATATTATATGAATGGATGATATGTAATCTGTCGAGGTAATTATAAATGATTCTATGTATTTTTAAACATTTGCCTTATCGAAATTAAAACAGCTTTAGTATTTGCCATTTTAGCGATTTTTTGAGTTGGCGACAGAAATTTGTAGCCAACCACAGTTTGCCTCGCCGATTGTAAATAATGGCATGTTCGACGATCCTCGTTCATTAACTTTGCCAATGATTTTCCAAAATGGCTTTAGCATATTTTTTAAATGTACGGCATTAACTTTTAAACAGATTTCAAGCTCGAACGTATCTATAAAGCTTTGGTTTAGTAAAATGTAATTAATTCTTAAATCCGCCGGGGGGTCCGCCCCACGTCAACCCCCGCCCACTTGTCTTTTATTAAAATAAATTAATAATGCAAACAAATACTGTTTTATAAACGTAATACCTCACAAACAAAGATATAGTAAAAGTAAAATACCGGGTGTTTCAAAATAGATGTTCCAGCGATTATCTTTTAAACCGTAAGTGATCGAAACATACCTTCAGTTAGAAAAGTTATTCAAATAAAGAGTAGGTTTCAGATATGGTTCCTTTTTGGAACAGCTTTAGTATGGTCCCTTTTTGGCGATTTTTTGATTTGGCGACAAAATCTTGTCGCCAACCCAAGTTTGCCTTGCCGATGCCAATTCTAAACAATATGGCGGATCGGATGGCGCTGGTTCCGAGATAATTGATCGTCGCCGTTAATTTTGCTATGATTTATTTTAATGGCTTTTAAATATTTTTATGAAAAAAAAATTAAACAGATAACAAGCTTACATGTACATATAGATTCGGTTTAATAAAATTTAATAACTTTTCTTTTTGAATGAGGGGGGCTGTGCCCCCCCTCAACCCTCCCTTTCTCTTTTGAGTAGATTAAATTAAACAATGCAAACAAATAATATTCTAAAGGCAATACCTCACAAAAATAACAAATAAAAAAGACAAAAAAAAAATTAAAATACATTTTAGCATTCTGACAAAAGACTACGTAAGCAAAATAAAGAACTAATTCAAATCATAACGAACAATGCTTAATCTCATACCTTAATTAAAATCGCTAAATTGTTTCAATATTGAAATAATAAAAATCAAAATATCAAATATTATATTAATAACGTAATTATTTGTTGCTTCTACCCTTAGCAAATAAACAATTGAGATCGAAAATATTAACCTGAAACGTACTATCAAAAGAATGTTTATTCATACAAAACTGTATATAAATAGTTAGTATGAACCTGAACATCCATTTTAAATTTCAAAAATAATTAAATAATAATAAAATTTAATGTAAAATAAAGCCATTAAAATAAAACCATAAAGCACATTGTAATGGCGGATCACGGCAATCAAACCTCGCGGGCTAAGTTATACGGGGCTCAAAAAGTTCATGAAAGGAACAAACGGTCGTGATTCGCCGGACGAACACGAGCGCATCCGTGACATCACGGAAGAATCCACTTTTCGGCCGAGGTTAGGGTTACCGCTCCGGAGCATCCGACGGCCGGGTTACTATATTGGCATCCTTTATCGCTCCAAAAAAAGTTGCCAAAAATAAAGCGCGCCAAAGGGACCATACTAAAGCTGTACCTAATTTTTTTTACTGGCGTCTGAATTCATATAAAAATACGGAATTTATTTTTTATACGGTCCTTCCTTTCCTATTACTTATATTTAGAAAAGTGTTGCCCTTTGCCTAGGAAAATTAATTTAAAAATCTTGTAAATCTTGTGTCTCTAAGTGAAATAGATCAGTTTCAACCACGTGACCGGTGATGGACTCTACCTATAAAACTCCTCCTTCAAGTGACATTTCTCCACCAGGAACATGAATAAACTGATGAAAACCTCATATTCCTGTAATGTTTGTGTACCAGCATTGAATTGTGATGTAATCTGAGACCTTCCCTAAAGTGTGCAAGAAACAGGCCCTCCGAGAGAAATTTTATAAGGCAGGACAGAAATGTTCCTCCCCCCCCTCCCCAACTTGTTTTTGCCTCAAGAAATATATTTTAAATTCTGCCCAATTTTACTTTAACCCCTCTGAGCGTCTTGGAAATGGGCAAATAATGTAAAGTTGTTTTCACGGTAAAAATTTCATGTAGCTTTAAAATTATTTAAAAAATAAAATTTCGATAGGAAGATTTGTAATTATTAAAAAGTAAACTCCAAAGATACCTATAATCTTTAATATCGAAATATATTTAATGATATTTTGGTATTATAAATAATTTAAATTATAGATGCATTGCAGTGAAAACTGGAATGAAGTGAACGGGATTTTACGTCTCAGCCGCTTGGAGGGTTAAAAGTAGTTATTAAAAATAAAAAAGTTAATATTGTGGGGTCATTTTTATTCTTACCTAAATTATAATTTTAATAATAGTATTTACAATCTGTAATAATGTATTATAAAAAAAAAATAAAGTATCATTACAGTATTTTTATAACCAGATTCCAAAATCTTCCTTTGCCTTACCACCCTTGCTGCCTAACATGTGTTGGAAATCACCATCACTCACAGTGTGTTATTTATCTGTAAATGCATCAGTTCATATTTTGCTATAGTTAAACACACAGTTTCGAAAATTATTTTTTTTCCTTTTAGTGATTTTTATGTAGAATTCTAAAAGAAAAGAATGAGTAAGGAAATCTTCATATTTAGCGATTTTTTATTCATGCTTGAAGGTTAAAAATATATATAAATGGTAGAATTGGCATATTTATTATTTAATTTTAATAAGGGCTTTTCGTGCCTTTTTACTTGCAAAATTTCGTATAACATCATAATTAATAGTTCTGGCAATGTCAGATTCGATGCTTAATCTTGCTAAGTCTACAAGTCATTCTTGAGATATGGTTGATCTTAAGAAATTTTTTATGAGTTTCAATTTGCTGAATGATCGTTCAGCAGAAGCTACCGTTGCTGGAATGGTTATTTTTTAAAAGTAAAAATACCGTAAGGGCAAAGCAAACATTTGGGAATAGATCGTTCAGTTTATATTCTGTTAGTATGTTCAATAAATCTAGAGGCTTTAATTGATTTTTCTAGCTGCATGTGTGAGGGACGGGGGTGCATTTTTGTATTTTGCACCACCTTGAAAAGCAGGACCGGCACTGCGTTGGGCTGTAATTTTTTTTAAAAGTAAAGATGTAGAAAGAAAATTCGTAGTGCATTTTGAAAAATTTACAGGGCCTCTCTAGTTCGACGGGCTTCGGCTGCCCCCATCCCCCTCTCGCTGGGCCTGGCGAGAAAATTAATTTTAAAATGATGACTTACTCCACTTTACCTGCTGTGTTGGCGTCAGTTTTCAGGTGAAGAAATCTTTACTTTAGGGGACCAACTATGAGTTGATAAAAGATAAATAAAGATCCCATTGTCGGGAAAAGTAATTAAACGCTTTCAAATATGTGAAATTAACAGGTACAGGTTTAGAGATGTAACGGATAGTGATTTGGCATAATACTGAATATTCGGCCAATAGCATATGCCGAACACCGAATATTAAATATTTTTTTAATTTCATTTTAATTATAAATAAAATGTCACTTCAAATTAAATACTAAATAAAGGCTAATTCAAATTCATTTTATATTATTTGTAGGCATTTAAACACACACACACCAGTACATTATTTGGAAAACTAAAAAAATCTTCATTATGAAGAGACATCTATTACAAAGTTAAATAATTATGTTTGCAGTTGAGGATATGTGAAGATTATCCCTGCTTAAAGAAAAGTAGAAAAGCGAGCCAAGTAGGCTCACTAAGTAGAAAAGACTGCAATGTTATTAAATACATTAAATTATGTTTCATTCATCTTAAAATTCACTGACTTAGAATATTCTGACTTATTCAAGATTCTGATTCACTGACCTATCTAAGTTAAACCTTTCTAAGACAGACCCTCTATGAAACCGAAACCCTTTAATGTGCAGTGTCCTCGCTGTGAGGACACCAAACTGTGATGTTTTGACTGTTGCCAGTCACGAAGAATAGATTTGATTTCTATAAAAATACTTGCGGGTGACATAGCTCCACCAGAATCCTTTACTTTTTAGCATGTCATTTCCTGTAAAAAAATGGTCATGATTATTTTTAACAGCACCGACATCTGCTGAAAAAGGGAAGAATGCGAGAACAGCCGGATAGATTGCCCCATGCTAAAAAAAAAGGGCAGCCGTTGCCATCGCTCGACTTAACTACCAGCAAGATGGACGATTGAAACGTTCATCGCGTGCCACAGATCTAGAGACCCTTGTTTTGACGACAGCTGGCTGTGCGCAGGCACAGACAGCTGTGTCAAAAGAAGGGTCTCTAGATCTGTGGCATGTGATGAACGTTTAGATCGTCCGCCATCTTGCTGGTAGTTAAGTCGAGCGATGGCAACGGCTGCCCTTTTTCCAGCATTGGGAAAGGGTTACGCCTCAAAGGGTTAAAAGAAAATTTGGAAATAGATTTTAATAATGTTAAAAAAATAGCCAATTATAATAATCATAGTTACAATCGAAAACGCGAAGCAATAGAGATCTAAACACAAGAGGGCGCCGTCAACGACATGACTCGCGTACAAATCGACGAAGACTGGAGTGGCGTGGTGCAGAGAAGGAAGTGGTTTTCACCAGTCCTGAAGATCGCTGCGGGCAAAGCAGCTGAAAGCGCTTGATTATGAACACTTGGTGCACTGCATTTTTCACGGATTTTAAAGGCTTTTAACTAATCATAAAGCTGATATTTTAATTTGATGCACTCACACATGCTTTTTACATAAAAATGGTTATAAAACTTTTTACTGATCCTTATTTAAAAAATAATGAAAGATGTGTATTTATGCATCATTACAATATCAATTAAGATATTAAAATAAAATTATAAATTTACCTGCAGTGTATGTATACAGTGGTCGATCCAGGAATTTTTTCCAGTTTCCTATTTTTGTGAAAACTGTTTTAATGAATTCCATTTTGTATTTTTCTAAATTTTCATACCATTTTTTTTTCTATAATTATCATGTTTTTTCATAAAATAATTTACAAAACAAATTTAAATATATAGTAAAATGTGAATAAAAGGTTGTTTCGATCGATTGTACTTTTGTGAAGGGTCCACTCTAATCTATTATAATTTTATGAAAAGGCAATTTTAATCGACTGTAATTTTGTGAAGGAGTCATAAAACGGACCCAAATTTCACCTGCATCGATCCCTGATACTATATTTTTGCACATTTTATGCAGCAGAATACACTTTGGATGTATTATTTGATAATTGATTATATTAATGCAAGTAATCTTTCTTTGGTGAGTGGTGCATCAGAACTAATTGACCACAAATATAACAAAACTGTCACTAGAATTCACACATTTTTTCAACGGGTTTTAAAAGTATCCTTTTATCAGCTTATTAAATTCTATGCTGATAGTTATTTTTATAGGTAAAAATTGGCGGTCGCCACTCGCCACGTGGCGATTAAACACCCACATGTGGCGATAAAAAGGATTGCCACTTCAGTCGCCATTCTCCCACTGCCATATCTTTTTCAGCAATATTAAATAAAGTAAAAATGTAATCTAAATCTATTCATAGCATTTTATTAAACAAACATAAAGTTAATTTAGATATGTATTATTCTGCACAATTTCAAAGAGACATTAATTTCTTTTAATGATTCTTTCAGACTGAAGACTCAAATTCATAATAAAAAGTTGTTTATTTTTATAAATTAATACTTTTTAATACAATTTAATTTTTATTTATAATAAATGTAATACGATAAATTGATTTTAATGGTAATAAAATAAATGATTTAAATTTTAAACAAATAAAAAAATTCGGCTGGTGTGTGGCGATTAACTCAAAAAAGTGGCCATTAAAAAAATGGTCGTCACTCGCCACTGGCTATTAACCAAATACCCTAAATTTTACCTATAGTTATTTTCTTAAATGAGCTACATACAATTCATTTGAGTCCAGAGTTCGCGTTTACTCAGATTTCTGAGTCATTTACCCAAACTTTGTTGACTGTGATGCAAAAATGTACACACATAATGGGTTTTTCAAATGCAAAAACCCATCTCTCTCAAGATAATGGGCCTTTGTGACTCACTTTTATCAGACGTCAGCGTGATCCCTGTGAGTCACAATGTCAAACTAAATAGTAGTGCCTTGATATATCTTTGTGACACTACACTTTTTAGCGTCATCTGATGGTAAAAACAAATCACTTCAAAAAAGGCAATAAAATAATTATGGGATATATTTCAGGGGTTGATCCAGGAATTAGTTCCAGGGTCTCATTTCTGCTAAAACTCTATTTTTGTGAATTTCAGCATCTATTTTTGTGAATTTTCATAATTTTTGTGAAAGTCACTTTTTTTCTTAAAGTAATTTACAAAACAAGTTAAAATATAAGGTAAAATGCCACTGAACAGTTGTTTTAATTTATTATATTTTTGTGAAGGGGCCATTTTAATTGATTGTAATTTTGTGAAGGGGCCATTTTAATTGATTGTAATTTTGTGAAGGGACTGTTTTAATTAATTGTAATTTTTTTCAAAGTACTGTAAAACGGAATCAAATATTGTCTGCATCGATCCTTGTATTTAAACAAGGATATATCTTTAAAACGAGGATTAACTTCACTTTTTTATGGATATTTTCCTTAGTTCCATAGGTAGAACTACTTAAATTTGTTAAAATTTCTTAGGAGAAATTTCTTATTCATCAGAGTTATTCATGAAAGTAGGTTTTCAAAGTGCTTTTACGTCAACCAAACTAAATTAAGCTGCGATTTATTGCTGTTCAGAAAAATTTGAGGTTGCTTGGTTCAAACCAAGTGGCTTTTTTTTTTTTAATTGGTATATTTATTTATTTATTTTGGTCTCTCTTTTTTATACTAGTTTTAAATGTTTTCTATATAATCATGGAGAATGACAGTTCTAAGAGTGATGCAGATAACACACACCAGCCATCCAAATACTGCAACACTTATATTTACAGGTAGTTTGGGGTTAAAAATTTGTGCCATTTACATCTTGGAACAATTTTTTAAAATTAATATATGATTTTAAACAGTGCTAAATTCAATGACTAATGTTGCCCTTCTATTTAGGAAAACTTTTTTTTTTTTTTTTAAATTTAATGTAGTTTAAAGAGGAGACTATTTAACTCCTGCGTATAAATACGTAAACCATCTTCGTTGACGTGGTAACAAGGCAGCGAGTATTAATACAGTGCTGTTGGCAGACACGAAAGTGAGAGAGAACGACGGCCTGAGAGTTAAATATTTTTTAAGTTGGCTCTTAATTTTTTTTTTTTTTTTTTTTTTTTTGATTAATCATCAATTTTCATCACAGTATTCCAAATTGTTATAAATATTCCCTGGAAAAAATTAATGCAAATAATTGACCTAAATAATCCAAAGGGAAATGAATCGGCGTTCAATCTCAATCCATGATTTCATACAGACATAATAATAATTCTGTCGTCCTTCATTTTGAATATATTATCCCTTATGTTTTAATTACTCACTCTTTTAATAATATTTCTATTTCTTTTTGCTTTTGGCTCTCAGTTATCCGAGATGTCGCCAAGATCTGTACAATTTAACTTATAACGTAAACCAGTTTGTGCCTAGATAGCTAGTATGTTCAGCATTTGGTTTTTGTCCTACCGTCTTGAATTCGATCCCCACCATCACTCTTTTTCGAGAATGAGCTTTGTTTTCTGTCGTTGCAAATTCAAAGTCAGTTTAATTTGGGTGAGGGCTTTATAATTGACACTCTTCTTCCACCCCTGCGATGATGTCACAATTCATAGCAGTGGCCATTGCTGGGAACACATTTTGTAATCCTTCAAAACAAATGGGGTTGGGGACCTTATAATCAGGTTTTTATAGTTATATATAAATATTATTGTTTATATCAAATTTATGTTAAAACAGAAAGTAAATTGTTTACATGTATTAATTAATTCTTTATTTACTCTTTCTGGGTGTTGATTTTCTGCTTTCTTTCATTGCAGATAGGAAGCTATTCATCTGCAATTGCTTAGCATCAACTGTTTTGTTGTCAGTTTGGTAGTTTTAAAACATTCATGGCTTTACTTTATAACAAAGTGAAATTGAGATATTATTTTGAAATAATATTCTAAGAAACAATTTATTAATAATAAACCCTGTTATATTGGATTATGTTATAGATGCAGTAATTTTTCATGACTGCCTGCGACATTTATTTTTTTTCTGAAATACATTTGCAGTTATTACATGTATTTCTGGAATTTAGAATGTGACTAAATGAGAAATATTTATGAAGTGTCATAGAAATCATTTTTTGCTAGTTCTGTAAAAGAATCGATTCTGATTTTGTATTTCAACTTTAAAACATCTGAGTCATAGATTCTGTATTATTTTACTTGCCTACAAGAACCCAAACTGTTTTGTATCATTCCGATTTCTTTGATCCTCTGTATCCTTCAATGGAACTAAAAAAAAAAATGCTTCAGTGAATTGAACATGGGAATCTCTTTTAAACAGCAAAACCTAAAAGAAGATAATTTTTGGTGAAACAGTAAAAAAAAAAAAAATTGACACCCCCCCCCTTCCTAAAAAAAAATACTTGTTTTAGTGAGACTCAAAAAAAAAAAAAATCAATTCTGAGTGTGAGTTCCAGTTTTGTAAAGTCTTATGTACTTATTCAGAGAAATGAAAAAATTGTTTGTAGCAAAAGTATATTTTTATCAGCAGCTTAACAAACATAATCTTCAGTAGATTAACTGAGACATGTTTTTGTTTTGTGTTCTGCTATGAAGAGCTCCCATTGAGTTTCCATAGATACAACTTCAGTAATCACCCTTTGGATCAAATGGAAGAGCAAGCCTGTGTCAATGAACAGATTGAAGAAAAAGCATCTACACAGCTAAACCTAAAAGAGGACAACTGTGCTGATACAGTGAAAAAACCTCATGCATCACAAAACACATTTTTCGAAAAGACATATTTAAAGATCAGTACCTGTTCCTCAATGAAGGAAAAGTCTTACGTTTGCGATGTATGTTTAACAGCTTTCGCTCGGCTGAGTACTTTGAAAGACCACCATCGTGTTCATACAGGAGAGAAACCTTATGTTTGCGGTTTCTGTCAACAAGCATTCATTCGTCAGAACGACTTGAATAATCATATTCGTTGTCACACTGGAGAAAAGCCTTACACTTGCAGTGTGTGTCAAAAAGCTTTCGCTCGGCTGAGTACTTTGAAAGACCACCATCGTGTTCATACAGGAGAGAAACCTTATGTTTGCAGTGTGTGTCAAAAAGCTTTCGCTTTGCATAAAACTTTGAAGGAGCACCTCCGTGTTCACACTGGGGAGAAACCTTATGTTTGTGATGTGTGTCAGAAAGCATTCTCTAATCAGAGTAACTTGAGAAATCACATGCGCATTCATACACAACAGAAGACTTATGTTTGTGATGTATGTCAAAAAGCATTCACCCAGCAGATCCACTTGAATACTCACATGCGCATTCATACACAAGAGAAGCCTTTTGTTTGTGATGTGTGTAAAAGGACTTTTGCTCATCAGAGCACTTTACAGGAACACCTCCTTAGTCACACAGGAGAGAAACCTTATATTTGTGATTTTTGTCAAAAAGCATTCACTCGTCAGAATCTGTTACATGAGCATCTTCATGTTCACACTGGAGAAAAGCCTTATGCTTGCAGTGTGTGTCAAAAAGCTTTCGCTTGGCAGAAAGCTTTGAAGGAGCACCTCCGTGTTCACACTGGTGAGAAACCTTATGTTTGTAATGTGTGTCAAAAAGCATTCTCTAAACAGAGTAACTTGAGAAATCACATGCGCATTCATACACAACAAAAAGACATATGTTTGTGATGTGTGTAAATGGACTTTTGCTTGACAGAGCATTTTACAGGAACACCTCCTTATTCACACAGGAGAGAAACCTTATTTTTGTGATGTGTGTCAAAGAGCATTCTCTTGTAAGAGTAACTTGAAACATCACATGCGCATCCACACCCAAGAGAAGGCCTATGCTTGCAATCTTTGTCAGAAAGCATTCGCCCTGCACCACTTGAAAAACCACATGCATATTCATACTCAGGAGAAGCCTTTTGTTTGTGGTGTGTGTGTTGGAAAGCATTCACTCAGCACAGTCACTTGAACTATCACATGCATACTCACTCTGCGAAGCCTCAGGCTTGTGGTGAAACCAGCTGCTAAAATCAGCCTTGACTCTGTTTCACGTATATTTTCTTTATTAAGGTATGATTGTGCATTTTAGAATTGTACATTTTAGAACACACACACGGTTAAAAAAAAAAAAGAAAGAAAGAAAAGGAAAAAGTGGTGTTATAGACCAAATCATTTAGACAAAAACATACAAACACTGTTCTACCGTAAACCAAAGCATTTTTAAGTTATCTTAGATTACACACAGCATTATACTTGGGATTCTTGGCAAAATATTAGCAAGTGAAATTGCATGCACAACTGACTTAATGCCAGTGTCAGAATAATTCCGGTCTCGCCTGTCGACCTAGCCGTTCGGAGTTCTCCGTGGTTTTCTGCGAAACCTCACATAAATACGGGCTAAGATCCGCTAGAAAGTCCCACATGGAGAGCATTCTCCATAATTCACAAACAGTGTCAGAATCTCTATCGGGGAGGGGGGGGGTGGAGCAAGGATCGCAATCACAGAGTGTAAAATGTAAAACTTTACATAATTGAAACCAATTTCAGCTTTTACAGAATCAAAAGAACTTCTTATAGAGCTCAATTTTAAAATGTCCAATCAAATGTTCAGTGGATGTGAGCTGATGTGTGTGAGGAAACAGGAAATTTAAAAATAAAACTATCAAGAATATTGAAATAGAAAATAATAGTTATGTTCACACCTACATGTACTGTATTGTAACTGTGCATATTATTTACAAAAGTAAACACACAGGCAGAGGCAAATGATTTTACTTTGCCTTAAAAGTAATTGTTTATGTGTATTTAAAATCTCAAAATGCTCGTTTGTAAACCAGTTAAATAAATTCTGAAATTAAACTAGCCCTCTGTACATTGTTTGAGAAAATTAAAATACTATTTTTAAAATCAGTGTATAATTATGTATTTTAAGTTATTATTGCTTAACAAAGATGTGCTTTTGTATCTGAAGGACTGATATAACAAACAGTGGACTGCTTTTTTTATTCAGATGTTACAATACCTGTCTGAATGTTTATTTTCTGCATTTGTTCATTGCAGATAAGAAGTTACTCATCTGCAACTGCTTTGTGTTGTCACTTTTGTTGTCATTTTGGCAATTTTAATATTTTCATGGTTTTACACCCTCTCGAAAGAGTGAAAATCGATTTTCCTATATCGATTTCATTATAGGATGTTATTTGTAGAAAGTAAATTATGTAGTATGTAATAACAGTTTCTAATTTATATATACAGTAGGGTGGATGCAAGAAATCAGTTTTCCAATTTTTTGGGGGGTCATCCCCCTAAAAGTTGCCAATAGGATACAAAATGAGATTGGTAAGTTTCAGTTCATTTGCATTATATTAATACCTGTCGCATTGAGGTTAAAAGTTTAGGATAACCACGGTTTTTTGCAAAAAAAAGCAGTTTTTCCATCATAAAATGGATAAAATTAAGTCTAGAAAACTAATGTTGGTCTCATTCAGGGGTCGAAATTTGCAGTTGCCAGCTTACCCGGGATAACCAGATTTTTAAATGGGTAAAACAAAAC